>PISX010019080.1:0-38994 GCA_004024625.1 Mellivora capensis
GGGGGGGGGGGGGGGGGGGGGCTGACAGAGCCTACTTGTTCAAAGTCCTGTCTGTGCCCCATGGTCTCTGCAAGGTATGACAAACATTTGTGTACCAAACATCAGCTCTTCCCATCTCCCTGTGAACTGTCTTCCTCCCCTTTGAAGCCCCAGACTCCTGCCACCTTCTCTTTGGCTCAGGATGGCATATAAGCCTTAACTAAGTTTCTTATGTATCTAAGCTTCTCATGACTTTGTGGGGCTCCTGTACCTATGCAATTAAATTTGTTCTTCCCTTATTTAAACCTTTCAATCTCCTGCTAATATTATGTCAATCTAATTAACAGACCAACCAAAAGAACCTAGAAGGGTAGAGGAAAAAGTTTTCCTCCCCATACCTACTTTGTGTATTGAATGTTTCATAGTAAAAAGTTTCAAAAAGGCATACACTCAATTTTTCAAGACTAATTTCTAACTCTATAGCTAAAAAAAGGCCTATCATAATATTATGAAGAACAACAAAGAATATGCCACCTTGAGAACACTGAGTTAAGATTTCTAGAGTTCCTGAGCCTTATCTGCCCAACAAGAAAAATTATGCTGGATGATAATCCTGACTGTGCTTCTAATACTTGTATAAAGCATTTTCACATACGTTATCGCAATTGATCTTTAGAATAACACTGTGAGATCTGGTGGGTAACATTTGAATTTATGAAAAAGAAATATAAGGCTCAGAGGAAATAAGTGATTTTCATTCATGCACTCATTCATTCGTTTCACATTTACCGAACATTTCGTATATGTCAGGCAGATCTGTCCTAGGTATTAGGAATTTTAAGACAAAAAAATGTGAAAATGTAATTCTTTCAAGAGGTGCTCAGTCTAGTAGAGGGGACAGATTTACAGAGAATCACATGAAGATGTGATGCATGCTACAATGAAGTGTTTTTAAAAAAAAAAAAAAAAAATTTTTTTTTTTTACCACGACCTGCACAAAGAGATACACTTTACCTTCCAACCCAGCATATAGAACATAAATTCAAATGGACAAATGTTTGCATGGTGCATGTGGTATTTTCTTTTTTAAAGAATCTTTTTTTTTTTTTTAAGATTTTATTTATTTATTTGTCAGAGAGAGAGAGAGAGCACGAGAGAGCAAGCACAGGCAGACAGAGTGGCAGGCAGAGGCAGAGGGAGAAGCAGGTTCCCTGCCGAGCAAGGAGCCCAATGTGGGACTCGATCCCAGGACGCTGGGATCATGACCTGAACTGAAGGCAGCCGCTCAACCAACTGAGCCACCCAGGCATCCCGCATGTGGTATTTTCTAATCTACCCTGTTTTCTCTTACAATAAAATCCTGGTCACAACCTTTTACAATGATGTCGCTGTTCACTAGCGGGTTGTGACCTACAGTGTGCAGAAGTAATAATCACAGTTCTGAGGTAACACAAAAGGAAACACAAACTCTGTTCCAAGCACTGAGAAAAAGCTTTCAAGTGCTTGCTCTGTGAGCACTTAACAATTTTAAAGCGACAGAACTAGAACAAAGGTCTTGAGATGTTTGAGTCACTTTGTTTTTACAATCACTGCTGTTTTAGGCTAGCCAAATACAAAGCGGCTACTGACTGTGAATCCAGATCACCTATGGAACAAGCTGTTTTCCAGAAGAGATATCAGCAATCATTCATTCACATTTACTAATTCCTCACTGTGGCGCAGCACTTCCTGTAGAATGGCTCATGCTGCTTCTACCTATAAACCGACTACAAACATCCTGCAACCATACGGCTTCTTCTATGACTAACAGCCCTAAATATCTGCTCTCTCAAAAATGCTCTAGAATGAAGACTTAAAAAGCAAGAGACCAGGATTATATGTGTTAGAATGTAAAATCACATACTGTCATTTTTATGGACTGCCCATCTATACTATGATTTTGTTCGGTGCTTTAATCCTCTCCCTCAGAGTCTCAAATATTTACTGTCCATGCAGGGCAGCTGTACCTGGTGCGTACTGACCTCAGCGAAGGAAAGAGCTAGTAAAAGCAGATGGCTCCAGGAGAACTAGTATCTCATGCTGCTGCCCTCTGCTGTCTAAGAAAGACAGGGGCTAGATCAGGGAAACCCATGCACTTGGTATGGCCATGCCATTTCTTCCAATAGAAATGTTTCCGTTTTTACGTATGTGTTTTGAGAATCTCTTTGCCCAAGCACACCAAAGACTTTTTGTGAATCTGACCTAGTCCGTTAAGTTCTTTGTGCCTTTTATCCATTAAGCAATAAAAAAGAAAAGGTGCTTTCCTACATCGGCATATGATCAATTTACAATGGTACCACTATTCATTGGGTAGTCAATAAATATTCATCAAGGATACTGACATTGAAGCTGAATAGGAAATAGACAAAAGGAAGAAAGTTAAACTGAACTACATGAGATTTGGAGGAACTACAGCTGTTTTTCATCCCTACTTCCCCAAAGGGAAACATGCTTTGAATATTAAGGATAAAAGATCTTGCTGGCTAAAGGCTGAGAAAATAGTATTCTTAATTAAATTCAAACCGAACTGAACAACCCCCAAAACACCAACCAGCATTTGTGCCTTTAATCATGTAACTGTAGGGTCTTAATAAATGGAAAGTATTTGGGGCTAGGCTTTATAGGTATTAACTCAGTAACAGAGGACTAGCCAGAAGGAAATGAGAATTATACTTCTGAGAAAGTTACTGAAAAGCATAAGCCATTTATAAAGACATTCTGATCTTTGGATGAATCTCCTTATTCGGAAGACATGTTTAGGCTTGATACCTTTGAATATTTAAGGAAGTCTGAATAGGCCAATGAATTACAATCTACAAGGTCTTTAAAAAAAGATTTTCCTGTTTTAGACTATACAAAAGAGTTATTTTAAGAATACTAACTCTTTAATTTAGACCATCAAGAATAGCATTTTCAAAAATCTGTAAATATTTAGTTGAGAATCAAATGATAAAACACTAAGACAATCAACTAAAGATATGTAGCTAAAAATAATACACAACAGACTCCTGACTTTAATCTATAATTATTCTTATATGAAAAAAAGAACTAGGAAAAATATATATACTGGCCTCTCTTTTGAGGATAAAGCTGAATTTCACCTAGGACATTAGCTTGGTATGATTTTACTTTACTACTCAGTTCCAACTTTATATGAAGCATCTCCAGATGATTGCACTCCTTTAGGCACCGCAAACTCAGTGTGTCCGAAATGAAACTCTAATTTGCTAACTTTTCCTCCTTGTCAACATTCCCGAACACCCATTCTTCTTAATTAATTCCAGTGACCTCTAAAATGGATATGCACAACAAAAATCCACTGGAAAGGAGAGTAAAAAAATAAAATAATAAAATTTCTGTACTGGGTACACGCTGAAAAGTATTTAATTACTAAGGGATGTGTGATTAAAAAAAAAAAAAAAAAAGTTGAGACCATGAACCTAATCTAGTCCTCCTCATAGCCTTTAGGCCATCAGTCTTCCCAAGTGCTTAAATTCTCCCTCCAAATCCCTTCTCTCCCTGTTTGTATCTCTGTTCCCACTGCCATTTTGGTCACCAGAGTCACCATATCTTGCTTGGATTTGTCATGGTTGTCAATCTTGTCTCATTTCTTCCAACTCACCCTTCACTCTGCCTCCGCTAGTCAGATAATATCTTCACTAGTCAGATAATATCACTCATCAAAAAAACCAGCAATGCCAACAAACACCTAACAGTTTTTAGAGCTTTCTATACTCTTATCTCAACTTAGGTAGGTAGAATTTAAAAAAAAAAAAAAAAAAGCATGAACTTCAGGCCTACGTTTGAGTTTTGGTCCTGCCTCTTACAAGCTTTGTGACTTGAAGGGAAATCACTGAGGCTTTCTGAACTTTTACTTCCATCTCTGAGTGGTGTTATAAATAGCTCACAAACTGTCTTGTAAATAAAATGAGATTATAGATGAGAAGAACTTAGCGCAGAGCCAGGAACACATAATTGAGCATCGGTTGTCCGACACCCTACTAGCTCTGGGTTCCCATGCTACTACTGCTCTCTGCCTATTCCCATACACCTGCCCCGTGCCAACCCCCTGCTCCCTAACCCCAGCCTGGCATGTTACACACCAGCCCCTCTGGGACATGTGCTTTCTTCAATACAAAACGCACTCCCAGCTGCCTGTGGGTCTGATTATACTATACTCCCAGCCTCACATCCCTTTGCTGCTTTCTCTGAGGGAAATTCTACCCATGTCTCAAGGCCCAGCTCAAATGTCAACCCTTCCAGGAAGTCTTCCCTTCACTCTGCTGATCAGAATTAACCACTCTTCCTTTGTGTTCTCCCTGCACACTGCCTGTGGCTTTATTTTAGTATTTATTTCGAGTCCTGCCCTTACCATTATACTATGTATGTGTGTGTGTGTGTGTGTGTATATATATATATATAAAACCTGCATAAATCATAAGCTTCTTGACGGTAGAAAGCATGCTTTTCTTTTTATTCTCAGCAATTAATACCTTGTACAGGAAAGGATCTAATAAATGTCTGCTGACTGAATTAACAGATATATGAAAACACTTTCAAAAGGAGTAAATTTTTACCAGAACAAAACACCAAACACTTGTTCCAACCCTTGAAGTAATTTTTAGAAGACAAATTCTCCCTGAAAGATATATCATTATTTAATCTTTACAATACAGAAATTTAAAATAACAAAGAAATGACCTAAAAATGGTACCTTTTGATAGTGCAGGCTCAACTGCATAAGTTATTTTTAAACCACCAAACTGACTTTAAAAAATGATAATAGTCATTATTATCAATGGATAGACTACCAATGAGTATTAATAGAGGGTAATGATTCAAAGAGGAAAAAAATCACAATACATTAACAAAATGGAATATTAGACCTCACCTTAAAATCATGTTTCCAAATATCTAATCAGCTCACAGCATACAGTCAAATAATAAAGACACTGGGCTGATCTCAAATTTGCAAGTGTATATTTTACAGGAAAAAAAGACTAATGGAATACAGAAGATGTTGGTATGTGGCTATCTCTGCGTGGTGGGATTACTGTTTTTTTTATTTTTGTCCCCTATATTATCTGAATTTTCTACAATATACACAATTATATAATTAGCAAAGTAATTTTTAAAAGACTGAATATAAAAAAATTTTAATTAAAGCCCAGTCAGATTTGCAAATACTTAGGAGTCTTACTAGTCCAGTAGAAGATTTCCTGATTATTAATATTAATCTCAATATATTCAGGTAGATGTCATTAAAAAGTGGAAATTAATGCCATAGTTTATTTAGAAAATGATAATAATAAAAGTTTTCCTTCATTGTAAACAGAAAGCGGAGTAAGTAAGCATTTGACTAGTCATTTGCTAGGCAGCAAAGCACTGCTCTGGATGGGGAAAGTCTCAGCTGGCACCGCAGTTAGCCACCTGTCTGCCACGGGACTTGCTCTCTCTGAGCTGCAGACACCCCACTGCAAACCAGGGGAACCCCCACACGCCCTCACTGTTCCCGCAGAACGGACACTGACGCCATTTAGACCATCCCTACTACCAACGTCTGGGACACGGCAGGTCCTCTCCCGTCTCGTGTCTCCCGGATCTGGAGACTGTCCACCCGACTGGAAGATGGATGAGGATGAGTGCGGGGGGCTCACTGTGACTCCGAGGGAACCTAGAAAGTCTGGCGAAGCTTGCCGGGTGGCCCAGGTTGATTCTGAAAGGGACCGCAGGGGTACGCAGGCATCTCAGACGGCATCCGCCATGCCGTGAATGCGGTACCGACTGGTAGACACCTCTGTGAAGTAGGACGGGGTCACTGAAGGAAGTCAATGGGGGTTGGGACACAAAAAGAAGAGAGAGAGGGAAGAGAGAACAAGTTCTGAGGCACAGTGCCATCGAAGGGGGAGAGAGAAGAGGAAGCCAAGGGAGAAAGCAGAAATAACCAGATTGTCAAACAGGGAGGCGTAAGGGGGAGAATGAAAGTTGTCTCTTCCTCTCTATCTTCCCCACAGATTTTCTCCCCCCATCACAACCACATCTCTAAAACTATATTTTTATTCTCAAGAGTAACTCTCATTCCCTCTCTGACAAGTGGCATTCCTTCCTCCAGAGTCAGGAAGTAAAAACCTGGGAAAACACTAACCTAGAGCGGCCTGCAATGCCCAAACCGGTCTCCCAGATCCCCAATGCCTCCAAGCATCAAGGATGAGATCTAGAGGCACTTGGGTGGCTCAGTCAGTTAAGCGTCTGCAGTCAGCTCAGGTCACAATCTCAGGGCCCTGGGATCGAGCCCTGTGTAGGGCTCCCCACTCAGTGGGGAGTCTGCTTCTCCCTCTCCTGCTGCTGCTCCCCCTGCTTGTGCTCTCACATGTGCACTCATGCTCTTTGTCAAATAAATAAATAAAATCTTTAGCGCACACACACACACACACACACACACACCAAAGGATGAGATCTAGAACCGATCCCGGCTACAGATATGAGGTGGTTCAGTACCGAGAAAGCAGCCATTCACCCCTCTCTTTTCTGTTCCTGGCCATCTCCACGTCCTTACTTGCACTGTCTTCAATTACAAAGGATGCACTGTCTTCAATTACAGACAACCCACGAGAACGTCCCATGATTAGAACTCACCATCTGATAATTGTATGGTCACCTTCCCCTTCCGGTAGATTTATAAAATGTTATTTTAAAATGTCAGGATTAGACATGTTTAAAAGAAGTTCACACAAAGACTGGGGCACAAGAATATCTAGTCAAAAGTCACAATGCCCTCAGGGTAGAACCGCATTTCTTTCCACAGTGCATCATCTTGATTACCAACACAATGGTTTAATGTGTGGAGAAAAAGCTCAAGACAAAATGTTTGATTCTGGCTTTCCTGAAGAAAATTGTATGCACTCTTTTTTCTTACAAGTAAATATAAAGTGGTATTGAATCAAAAGTGTAATTAATTACTAAGTGTTACATATGTGGGTGCTAAGTGAAGGCAACTTCAGGCTCAATGATACACTTCGATTAAGCTGTAACAAGTCTATTAAAAATTCACCTTTTGGAAATCATTAGTTGCAAAATTTAAAAAACCCACAAAACTCATGAATATTGTACCTGGAAATGCACTCATTCTCTCTGCTTCAGACTCCCCAAGGAGAATGGTCATTTGCCTACAACGGCCCTAAGCTGGGCTGCAGGGGCTGAAAACCGCAAGGTCCTTGCAGATGACTTTGTCCAGCGAGGAGGGACAATTTGCTCCCAGGTAAAGACAAAATACTTTCTTATAAAATAGGCCAAGAAATTAAAAAACACCCTATCAAATAAAAACAAATGTCCCCAAAAGCACACAATGAAAGAGAGAAGAATGCCAGGGGACCTCCCTGGAGAAGCGTCTTTGCTCACTGTTCCTTCGGGCCCTGCCTCTCCAGGGAGGTGTTCCGCCGCTAGGATATGGGCACAGGGCGAGCTGACGATTTCCACTTCGACTTCTGCTGCAGCTATCGGGAACCTGGACAGAGCCAAGGAAGAAACAAGAGCAGCAGGCTCTGAATAACTGTTTAGTAGTGGTGACTATTAAAAAAAAAATTGTGGGGTTGGAGGTGAATGGAGTTGAAAGGACAGAAAGAGGTTGTTAGAGAACTTAAAAGAGCCACAAGATGAGAGGAGGAAAACTGCCTTCAACTGAAGGAAAGCTTTCCTCTTAGCTGAGCTGTTTCCAAGCACTGCTCTCTGAATGGCAGAACCCAGCACCGGTTTAAGAGCTGATTTTAGTCTCTGAGGTCATGTGAAAGAACACGAAGTCCTCAGACTCAGCTCATTTTAGGGATTAGCACATATAGCCTAAGAACGATGTGCTGGGTCTGTGGTAAATCACTCTCAGAATTAGCCTACTTATGAAGGCACTTTGTTTCAGCAACACGGATTTCAGCAAAAGTACTCCAAAGTAATCACTCCTCCTGGAAAAATCTAATGTTCCACAAAAGAGATGCCATTATCACTGGTGTAATGACCTCCCGTTTTCTCTCACTCAGAGTTCTTTCTTTTCCCTCAGTAAAGTCAATCAACAAGAGGCAGTTTATGTGACGGCTCAGGGCCTGGGCTCTGCAACCAGATTTCCTGTCTGAATCATGAATATGAAGTTGGGCAAACTGCTCACGTTCTATGAGCCTCAGTATCTTCCTTTGTAAAATGGGAATGTTACCGTCACTCACACATCCTAGTACCCTGAACAGACCTGGTATATACAGTAAATGCTCAAAGAATGTCAAAAGTTGTTATTGTTTTGTTTTGTTTTCCAAATGTCACTTCTGAAAGTCATGACATCCTTGTACCTAGACTTAAAAGAAAAAAAAAGAGCATATGATGAACATAGTTAATACTGTGCTTATCTGCCTCTCCAAGTGAAGACTACTTCTTGAAGGCTTATTAATTTTTGAATCTTAATTAATTAAAAAATTAATTTAATTTTTTATCTTGCAAGTTTCTGGCATATAATAAGAACTCAATAAATGTTTGAGTACAGAAATGAATGAAAGGAAAGGAACAAAGTTTGGCAGGCCAAATAAGATCAGCAGCTGTAATACCAGTCTTACAAGCAAATTCAGATTTAATGAGCTTTTATTGAACACCTACTTTATGCTGGGTGCTGCATGAAGACTTGAGGTTATCTTCATACATTCCTACGGACAAGACACATGAATATAACTGCCACAGTAGCAGACTGGCCACTGAGCCATGCTGAGATTCATTTAGACTAGACTTCTCAGTTTACAACCTGAAGAGTGTGGGTTAAATCTCGAGTTAATTTTCAAGCCATACAAATAACTCATTTATAGGTCTCCAAAATGCAGCAGGAGAGCGTCTGTGAGATCCGACACAGGTGAATGCTACAGCAGGCCCTGGCATTCTCTTCTCTGGATCTAAGGGAGGATGACAGGACCCCTCTGGGATACAAAAAGCACCGCGGGGGGAATTTTAGCAGTCACAGAGCCCAAGTCGGAAAGCCCTGCTTTAAAGGACCTCTTTAACCACAGAATAAGGAACTATGTTTTATATTCAAGACTTGGCAGCAACAGTTTTCAAGTGTTAGGTTTTCATGAAATCACCATACATCTTAGGGAAAATTCAGATCGATCTCTGTCTTTTATTTTTTATTTTATTGGGAACAAAATTTTAAGCCAGCATAAATGAGTAAGTGGATTTCAGTCTTCTCAAAGGGCTCTCTGGGTGTGGCTGGGATCACTAACTTTGAAAACTTAGCAACACAGGATACATTATGAGTAAGTTCTTCGCTTTTTTTTTTTTTAATAATGATGCTAACTCACCAGATCCTTCTGAAAGAGTCCTTTTATTAATTTCAATGAAGTCAAGTAGAGAACAAGTTGTAATATGAAACACAATTTATGCAACTATGTTGAAATTCTCTGCCAGAATTACATCTTCCAGTGTAAGAATCTTATGGTAAAACAATTTCAAAATAATATCAAGTATTAGGTTAGCCTCATTTTGGTTTTAGGCACTCATAGGAAAACTTTCTTTATAAATGATTGAAATCCTAAGGCAAAATGATAGTGCCTTTAAATAGAAAAAAAAAAGTCATGTTCCCACAGTTCATAATAAGAGAGTTGAAACTAAGCCTCAATTGAAATTATACTGTTAGGCAACTCCAAAAGCTAAACACAAAAACATGTTAAAATAAAAGATTGCAACACCATGGGAAAACCATCCTCATACATACACTTTTAGATTCTCAGCCATTCCTGACCCCAGCCCAGATGAGACCAATCCTTTATAGGTTTTCCTACAGTCAGCCAACAAACGGCTCACTCCCTCCTGAGCCGCACGGGTTACTCAGGGAAAGGCATGCAATACATTTATTTAAAGAGCCAATAGAAATCCCGTGGGTGGGTTTGGTCTGCCTTTCAAAACCAATGAACTTCCCATTATATAACCTTTAATAACAAGAGAGGACTTTACAAGTCATACACCCAACTTAACTACAAGGCAGGCTATGTTACATGCCTCACCGTATTTAAAAACAAAAAACAAAAAGGAAGGAGAAAAAGAAGAAAGAGAAAAAGCTTTCAGGATGGCATGTTTCCATCTTGTCAGGTAATGCCAGAAATTTTATGACTCCTACTTGGTAGTACTACTAAGCTACTTTTTATAATGATTTTCAGGAAGTATGATATTTTTGATCAGAAAAGCCCAAGCATCTAAAACAAAACCTCCATGACGTTTTATTAATTCTTTATAAGATAAAGTAAGTCTTTTAACCACAGGAGAATTCTGAGAATCTAGCTTTTCCAGAAAGCCCAAGAAAAATACTTGTTTCACCATTCTCAAATTCATTTGACTTTGAAACAAAATAAACATATTACTCTATTTAATATCGTTGCACAAGCGAATTCACAAGAATGAAATCTGTTCAGAGTTCCTAGAAAAAATGTAGCAATACAGGCTGCCAACTTGTTCAATGTCAAGCTCTAGGCAGTATAGCAGCACTAGCAGTAAATGACTCAGAGTGAGTCACACTTAAGCTATTTTTGCTTTTAAAGTACTGCCAGGCACTGTGTTAATATTCAACCCAGAGTAAATTTAGCCCAACAAGAAAACAAGTGTTTCCATGGCTGCTTCTTCATGGTGTTTATGGTATACATGCAGCCATTAGGCACAGGAATCCAGCCAGATATATTAAGTGGAAATGATCATCTTTCATTTATATCCAGGCTTTGGAACAATGGAAACACTAAATGCAACTTGGACTATTCTTCCATCGCCTTCTAGCTGCCTCTCTGGAGACCAAATAGCAAATACGTAGAGAGCATATACCATTAACGAGTCATTTAAGTCTATGCCATTAAAGTAACTTCAGTGGGTGGTGGTTCACGGATTTCACTTGTCTCTGTATTAGGAGTTATTTCTCTGATAGCATAGCCACAGGAGACTAATATGCTTAAAAAGTATCTAGCAAAAGCAACAGAAAATGTGACTACGGGTGTCAAATGGAATCATCATACAGTATCATGTCAGCGTCTAGTAACGTGTAACGTAAATGCTCGGAAGGTGTTCAAAAAATATTGGTTGTGGGAATATGCTATTTCTAGCATATTCTAGCCAGAATATGCTATTTCGACTACAAATACACATGGAATTAAACTTGAGTAGCACAGTGAATTAGAAATAGATGTTAGGACTTTTCCTAATGAAATGCACCTGTCTATTTATAGCTCTTAGACTACTTGGCACTATCTATAGACTCATGCTATCATCATATACGGTGGTGAGGTATGTTGCTCAGCAAAAAGTATTAAAGCTCGCTATCTCCGCACAAGTTTTCAAAGTTGGATACATGTACTGGGGTGTGCAACATCTCCGAATTTCTATTTTAAAATAACTTTTATCTAAAAAGTGAGAAAAAATTAAGTTTCACGTAATGTACTGGCTGTAGGCATAACATGTAGAAAAATACAAAATATTGGGAAGCGTGTGCTACCTCTGATGGGGGAACACAGTGAAAAACATGTGGAGTCCCCTGCTTTTAGGAACACAGCCTCCAGAAAGAGGGAGCCTTCTCTTCTCTCCTTATGTTCTATCCCAGTAATTTTTTTTTTTTTTAAACATGCAAATGGTCACTGGCACAAAGGAAGAATAGGGGAAAAGCTTGGTCAGCAAGCAACTGGAGAAGACACAGAAATGGTAATCTGAGCCAGCCAAGTCTGGAAAACAGCCACATGAAGTACCTTGGCACAGCTGTAATGACAGGACAGGGCACACCGACAGTCACACCGCCTAGCCACGCTCTGCATAAAAGCTGACCAGTGCTCTTATCAAGACACCTAGAACCACTCGGGCTCCCTGAAAATTACCATGGAGGCTCAAAAGCTATTTTCACTCAACTGAGAAAGCCTAGCACAAGTGCAGTTACATAACGGACATCTTTCACAACAAAACACATGTTTCTTGGAGAACAAGTGCAAATGGGGTTCCTTGGTGCATAAGGTGGAAGCTCTTAAAATAGTCTCTAACTTGCCTGAATGTCACCTAGGCATAGGGCGTGGCATATAGTAGGTACTTAATACAGCTTTGTGGAACAAACGGATGGAATACGAAACTGTATACCCACAAACACCGAATTTAAAACCCATGCATTCTAAAGCTCTGTCTCTGTGACCTTTATGTCTGTCGCACAGATAACTTTCAGAATCTGAAAGCCCCAGGGACTACAGTTTATCAGAATTTTCTGCTCTCTGAGCCCCTTGATCACTGATTTCATTACCTCTACTAACAGCGCTGGGATCCTACCCATCTTTACCTGAAAGCTTACCTTAGTGGAGTATAAGCAGTAGTTACATCTCCACAGAAGGAACATATTAAAATCTAAGCAGAGGCAAAGATGGGGAGGAATGAACAGCTGAAGCCTGAGATTGTTCAGGGCAGTGAAATCATCCTATGTATTACAATAGTGCATACATGACATTCTGCATTTGTCAAAAACCCAGAGGTCATTTGATCCAGTAATTCCACTTTTGGGTATAAAAAACTCAAAGTAGGGACTCAAACAGATATGTGTATACCGATCTTCATTAGCAGCATTATAGCCACGAGGTAGAAGCAACCCAAGTGTCTACTGACAGAGGAATGGATAAACAAAATGTGGCGTATACACACCATGGAGTATGAATTCAGCCTTAAAAAGGAAGAAAATTCTGACACATTCTACAACACAGCTGAACCTTGAAGACACTGTGCTAAGTGAAACAAGCCAGACACGAAAGGACCAATCTTGTTTAATTCCACTTACGTGCATGAGGAACCTGCAAGAGTCAAAGACACAGAGACAGAGAGTAAGACAGTGGTCACCAAGGGCTGCACAGTCACTCTCTCGTGGGCAGAGTTTTAGTGCAGAATCACGAAAAAGTGCTAGAGAGGGATGGTGCTCATGCCGGCATTACAGCACCAGGGTACTAAATGCCACTGAACTGAATGCTGGCAAACAGCTGAGATGGTAAATGTTGCATTTTGCCACAAAAACTCCACCATAGCACAGTATCATAAAAGGAGTGAACTCTAATGTAAATGATGGACTTTAGTTAATAACACTCTATTATAACAAATATACCACACTAATATGCAAGATGCGAAATATAGGGAAATGGCAGGAGGGAAGCCTAGCAGAAATCTCTCTAGTATCTGCTGGATTTTTCTGTAAAGCTAAAACTGCTTAAAAAAAAATGCAATCTGTTAACTAAAAAAGAAAGATCTAACCAAAGCGGGTTGTTCTGTAGCAAACTCCTTTACTCCTGTAGTGCCCTGTACTTTCTCCCCAGAGACTTTTTTCCTTATAGGAGACCCTGAGCCCCGTCTGCTCAGGCTCCCTACCTGCCCATTCCGACTCGTCTCATCCTAGTGCATGTCCGTACTAGGGCTAGAGGCATGGAGTCTGCATTCTCTTGCCCACGGGCGCAGGATGCTACTACTACTCCCCAGTCTGTCCGCCTTGCGATGACCTGTGACTTGGCTGACCTCACTGTTTGTGTATATTCTGGCTGGTAGTGACTGGCCTACTAGTGACCCTTGCTACTCTAGACCTTGATACAGTTCCCTAATTCTATCAACCTTGTATTTATCTTGCTCCACAGCCTGGCCCAGCCTAACAGTAATTAAGTCTAAGGAGGCTTGGGGGGGGGGGGGGATGATGAGACTGGTTTGAAATGATAATATTCAAAACCACTTCTTAAAATAAAAATAAGAGATTTTTGGTTTTTTTTTTTTTTTTAAGAGCTCTTTATTCAATGTGAGATGCTTCGCTATAGAGCTCTTAGGCGCAGAATTTCATTCTACCTCCTGACCTGTGTGTTGATTCTATGTTCACAGGGTGTTCTAAATGGAAAGCAAGAACTACAAACTCAGATGCCTACCAGGGAAAGAGTGAAAGCGAGTGAAAGTCCTCCCACGGAGGACAAAAGCAAATGGTCAGAATAGTGACTAAATAAGAACCACAAATCCTACCTAACTGCGTTGGAGAACAATGAATCTCAACACTGCGTGAGCCAAACAAAACTCACATTTCAGACTAATGTGGCCTGCAGATTTCCAGACCTCTGTGCGATGTGGAATATCAGCAGAGAGAAACAGGAAAAAAAAGGGCAAGTATGAGTGCCTTACATAGACTCTCCTATTTATGACAATACATTTGAGCTGAATCACTCCATAAAAATGTTTCTTTATTAAAATACCAGAGGCAAGCTAGGGCCTATGAAAGATATGGGCATTCAAATCCCATTTCGGAAGAGCTAACCCTTTGGCCAAGTGAGAATGTAATTAGTAACATGACTGATTTCATGTATGCTGTTGAGATGTAGATAACCCTCTGAATGCTGAGAGGACACTCTTCTATGGGCTGATTCATTTTACTTCCAGTCTTCTTGAAGGGAAAATCATGTGGCAGAGAATAAAAGCTTTAAAAAAAAAAAAAGAAAAGAAAAGAAGAAGAAGAAGAAAAAAAAAAAGCACAAATATCCAAGATATCCAAGATTCCTTTCTCATGAAGGGGCTTACTCTTACACAGCTAAGTAAGTCCTTTTCCTTCCTACTCTCATTTTCTACAAGAGAACTAACTAGGACCGGTTGTTATTACATACTGCCAAATGTAATTTTTGGATCAGAAATATTATTACACATTGATCTTAAGTTTTTTGGTTTTAATTTTTTTTTTTTTTTACTAGATTAGAGAATGTTAGACATTAAGTATCTGACATGAAGTCAATGGAACAAAGCCTCTGCCTGACTACCCTGAGCATTCGACCTAGCAGCTGAATCAGAAAAAGGCACACTGGGTACAGCAGGCCTTGGAGACCAGAAACAGGCCAGCATTGAATCAAGGCTTGCCTCCTCAGCCAGGGGTTTTGAGTGGTACATACTAAAGTATGCAACAGAAACCCTACAGTTAGAAAAGTTATTTTAATAAAGGAATTATTTAGATTCCGTGAATCAGTACCTTCTAGCCCACTGTGCCTCTTCACCTGATCAACCATCCCAAATTTACAAACTATATAGCACGTCAAAATAATTCATACTTTTGCAATGATCTCCAATGATTTAATATGGACCCACTGACCTGAATCCTCTCTCCCCTGAAATACTTCAGTCTGGCTAACAGCTTTGCTGCCCACTCTGCTCTTCTCATCTTGCTGTCTGGAGGGGTGACACAGTAGCCTAGTTATGAATGAAGCCTCCCTGCACAGCTACCTGACTCTCACCGCCTCAGCTCTGCAGGGGTACCGTGATAGCCTAGCCAAGTCCCTGAGCTTCTTCATGACCCCAAAAGGGTATTTTTAAGAGATTCTTCCCACTTGCTCACCCAGCTCTGCAGAGCAGGCCCAGAAAGGTTTTATCTGGGTCTACTAGGAAACAAGCCATAATAATCTTATTGGTATGTTTAAGTAAATTTGTGTTACTGTCTCTAACAAGCTAAAAGTCAATAGTGAATAAGCTGGGTTTGAGCACTGAGAATGATTCATATATACATCACAGATGCTAATAATGTTTTTAAAATATTTAACACAAAGACAAGAGCTAGTGCAAAATATTTAGAAAGCCATAACCCTCTCTTCTTCAAAATGACAGACAGAATTTGCCCACTTGGGATAAGCAAACCATAAACAGTCATAGAGCACTATGACGTGTAAGTAACTGAGGGGAAAACAATGCAAAGATGCCTATCAGAATGACCATATTTTTCACACCAAAATTTGGGAGTGACAGGTACATGCCCATGGGACAGAATATCAGAACCGGGAACCCTCTTCAAAGTTAAGGAATATAGAGTCAATGAAAGAATCAGATTATCTGAAATTACAAAGAACCCACAGCACAAGGGACATCAATGGACATGTTCTAGAGGATGACAAACAACAGGAAACAGAGCAAGAACAGGTTATCTGGAACACGTAAGTGGCAAAGACCCAAAAGGTTTTAATTAAACTTGAGTTGCCCAGTATGTAGTAAACGGGATCTCCCACCCATTGTTGATGGGAATTCAAATTAATATAATCTTTACGGAGGGCAATTTGTCCTCCACAGTGCAATTAAAAAGAAATCACATAGGCTTGACTCAACAACTTTGCCAGCATTTTTCTTACAGATATAGACCAACTTGTGTGGAATTTTGTCTGCACAGTCTAAGACTATTTTTTGCAGGATTGTGGGTAATAGTCAATTATCCCCATCATCAGGGAACTGGTTAAAAATTATGAGCTACCATCCAGCCAGTAAAAAGAATCAAGAAGCACTATCTGTACTGATATGAAAGGATATCCAAAATATTTACGTGAAAAAAAGGAAAGTAGAATAGTATTGGCTAATGGGCTACCATCAAGATACACAGACACACACACACACACACACACACACACACACAGCTATTTCTACAGGGATACACTAAAGAAACAGGTAACACTAACTGGCTCCCGGGAGGCAAAGACTCTACTTTTCACTACATAGCCTTGTGTACTTTGTGAATTTTATACTGCATGCATACATCACCAAATCAAAAAGATAAAAACTTTAAAGAGAGGCAAGGAATGTGTGTGTGTGTGTGTGTGTGTGTGTGTGTGTGTGTGTAAGAAGTGCTGCAGAAAGGAACAGGCTATCCTGAGCAGAAGTGGGTAACCAAGGAGACTGGCCCAGAGCAGAGAGAGAGAGAGAGAGAGAGGTGGAGGAAGGCTGGGAGGTGCCCCGGCAAGGCAAGCCAGACTGGAGAGGAAGAAAGCAACCAGAAGAAGCCAGTTTTTATCTGCGAAGTACAGAAGCTCACAAAGAGGGACCCACGTTCCACACACTGAAAGCTACTCCCTTTTCCACACTTCTCTTATTGTCCCTCCCTACTAACAGGGCATGTGTATGAATGTACAACGTAACCCAGCCACTTACTGAATGGCTATTATGACTATTATGACCCAGCAATGCTGCAAGATACAGAGGTCATAAAACTCAGTGAGGCTCAGCCCTTGTCTGCAATGAGCTCTCTATCTGAGGAAAATGCACAACTAAGAAAGGAGAGGAGGAATTCCAGAAAGACGTGACTTTCGTGGGAAAAGCAGTGACAGACTAGCTGATGGGCTTTGGAGACTGTAAATGTCATTTAAACAGTAAGATACCGTCTATGATTTAATAAAATAAAACTTATGCTTCTTATATTCTATTATTAATTATACAGTTATGTTTGGCACTTTGGCAACTGGTATATGTCTAAGTATTGTACTATTCACTGAGCATTAAATAAACGCATTTAATAAATGCTTCTCAAAGCAGTTTCCATTGTTTAAATAGGACGAATGAGAACAGAAAGACTGAAAAGCAAATTTACCTGTCAAAACAGGTAGGAAAGGAATCTCCCCAGTCTCTCTCAGCCAGCTTAGCACTTACACAAGATCCGGACACACTTGCAGAAAGTACCAGCTGACATTACTCAGTGGGGGTTTCCTTATTTTTGCTAATTTTGGATTTCCTGGTCAATTGGTTTCTATTTTTTAAACCAATATAGCACTAAAGGGAGGACTATTCAAAGACAATGAAAATGTTCACTGCCCTTATAAAGTAAATATTCCCTCTTCAATATTCCAACCAAACGACCCAAATATCTGATTAAAAAAAAAAAAAAAAAGCCTTGGCACCATCAGAGGGAAAAAAATCTGCCAGCCATCTTCCCAGCATAATGTTTTCCAGAGTCTTTCTACAGTATTGTCTCATGCTCTTTAATATTTGCCACTTTAAAAGACTTTCTCTTTAATTAAATAATTACCTTCTTGGGAAAACACAACTCAGTCCTCAACTGAGCAGGATTTTCGCCTCTCCACTTATTCAAATTCTACCTCTTCTTCAAAGTCTCATTCAAAACTCATTTTCTCTATGAAGCCATCACCTGTGGTTTCAAAGATCGCTCCTTCTCAGGTGTTAATTACGTGAATCACACATCCTGGCAGCTGATCATGTGCCGCCTATTCTTTTCCTAATTCAGTGGCGCTCAGTTTATGTTTCTCTCCTGGAACTTCTTATTTCGCCTAGAATTACAGTGGTTTTAAATATCTGTTTCTCTGCTCCACTGAAAAGGCCAAGTCATATCCATCTGCGAACTATCTTTGATTAAAGCCCAGTCCTGGACACGTTAATAATAAATACTTGGTGGATTGAATGGATATAAATTTTGCTTGTCCTGTAAGAATACAAACTTCTTGAAAGAAGATTATGCCATATTTCTTTCTTCTCTGTTCGTGCTTACCTCAGCACCAGGCACCAACGAGCCATTCAAAGATAGTCAACAAATACGGTATAAGTAAACCAGTTCTAGCCTAGTTTTACTTATGTTAAATTATCTCTTCAGTTGCTTTGGTATCTGAATAAACACGTCCCTGATGAAACGGATGACTCACAAAAGTGAGGTTACTTCAAATACCCCTTGCTTTTGAGGGTTGCATGTTGAGAAGGGATGGTTAGTCTCACACACACACACACACAGCCAATGATGTTTCAGTAGATAAAATCTGATATCTGAGTATTCAAAATGAACAAACATGAACTGGTGCGGAAGGCTGAAAATCTGGCCACAGTACTTCTGCCTCCTCCCATCAAGAGGCGAGTCTCTTCTCCCATCCCCTCAATTTGGGCTGCCTTGCAACTGCTCTGACCAATAGCCTGGTAAAAGTCACACTGTGGCCTCAAGACACCTTCAGCTTCCGTCCTGAGGCTCTTATCTCCCTTCTGCCACTACATGAACCTGAACTAGCATTCTGGAGGACAGACCACATGGAGCAGGGAAACTTGTCACAACGGAGAATGCCTTAGACCAAGATGCTCCAAGCCAACCATGCAGCTGACTGCAGATGTGGGAGTGAGCCTGGCTGGAGCAGAAGACTCGCCCAGTGAAATCCAGTCCAAATGGCCAATCCACAGAATCACAAGCCAAATCAATGGTTATTTTAAGTCGCTAAGTTTTGGAGTAGTGTGTTCCACAATGAAAGCTAACTCGCCACCATTTAATTTAAAACTGAACGCTTACATGGTATTACAGTATTAATTTCCATTCCACAGCAGTCTGAACTGTGTAGCCAATGCAAATCCTTCCTACATGTGGAATATTTATTTTTAAATGGTCTTAACATTCTAATTATGATTAAATAATCAGGTTGTAATCTCGGGGTCATAGGGTCGACCCCCGTGTCAGGCTCTGCACGTAGCACGAGTCTGCTTGAGGCTCTCTCTCCCTCTCCCGTCTACTCCTCTGCCCCTCTCTAGGATAAATAAATCCTTTTAAAACATAAAATAAAATGTAACATTATATGATAAAGCATTTCCTAAACATTTCACTTTTTTTGATGAGTGACTTCACAAATCTCAACTGCTTCCAAATTTTCCCATTGAATAGCACTAAGAAATGTCTTTGTACATAAAGCATTTGTATTTTGGATTATTTTAGGAGAACTGATTCCCAAAAGAACAATCACCAGCAAAACATTTTAAAGAGTCTTGACACACATCCTGTACTTTCAATATTCAATTGACTACACTTATCTTAAATTATCATTGTATTATCAAAGCTTAGCCTGATCCTCAGATACATTTGGTGTGTTTTTATTAACTACAATGTTGATATGTATAACCTATTATGTTAAAATGCTTCTCCCAACCCTCTGCTCCTTCAGGACCTCCTCTTCAACTATGACCTCCGGCCTCCAGCCCACACAATTACCAGAATTCAGCTGCCAGCCAATGGCCATCAGAGCAAAAATGAATAGCCCACTGCTTCTCGGAGCTTGGAATTTTGAAAACATAGTAATACACTTTCTACTTTTAGAGGTGGGGTTATGGGAGAACTTGCTATTCAAGTCAAATGAGTCAGTCAAGATGAGAAAGTTAATGCATTTCAGTGAAGTATGTCTGTGCTGGCATGTACCACCCCCAAAAGCAGTGTATATAGAAATATTTTATTTTAAAGGGTAGTATCAATACCTCTTGAAATACTGAATTATAAATTGGGTCTTTTAGTATTGGCTTCCACTCTGCACACTATTTAAACAAATAATGAGTGTATTTCAAAGCCACCATAAACTTTCCTTTAGATTCCTCTTCTTGAAAACAACTGCACATTCTAATCTTCCTAATATTTAATATTAGATATCCTTCTCCAGATTAGAAGTTCTTCAGAGGCCCCACGTTACAGATATGCACTTATCTTACCTTGGGGAAGACCCCCTGAAGTCAGCGACATCTGTGTTAAGGCAGAAAGATGGCCTTGTCCTAACCACGTGATGAGAGAGAGAAAGGGAGACAGGCAGGCAGGCAGGCAGAGAGACAAAGAGAAAGCAAAGAAAGCAGAATATTCCACAAAGAGATCAATAGGTGTGAAAGTCCACAGGTGAAAGAGAACACCCTACCCTCTGGAAACTGCAAGTGTCCATCCAGATCAAAGGGCCAGAGAGCACAGCGGTGAGAAAGTGAACAGAAACCTGGCACCTGAAGGGTCTTTTTACTCTGGAAGGCCAGGGGAGTCCCTGAAAGAGCACATGGCCAACAACCATGACCCCTGTCTCAGAATGATCCATCACTCTGGCAGGAACTATAGGGAAGCAAGTCTGGAGCAGGGAGAATGTGGGAGGCTCAGAGTGTAGAGCAGCAGTAGCCAGTGGGAGCAGAACGAAATGGAGAGAAGGCTGGTAGAGGTTTTTAGGAATGGGACTAGACAGCACATCTTGTTAACTGGCCAATAATTCCTATTCCTCTCTTGTAGAAGTAATTTTTTGCTTTTGGTAATCATAAAACAAACCACTCTGCTCTGAAGCAGAAGGAAAATACACCTAAATAATAAACCTAAATAAACTCCCACTATATTTTCTGTGCTCTCCATTATCCAACGCAAGAAGCGCTGTCAACTCAGTAATATGTGAGGGGGTAAGAAAATGCTACCATGTAACAGGAAAGGGAGGCTGTTGAGGGGGATGGTTGGGGAAGGAATGAAAACCTCTTGAGTCTAACTTGGAAGTTTCCTGCTTTATGCAACTGAAATGACGTCAAAGAAGAGGACTCCCCTCCCCCAAGGAGAGAGAAAGAAAGTATTTTCAACTAGTAAGCACCAATGGCCAAAGTGGGCGAGGAAAGTTGCCAGAAAGTCTGAAACACCTCCTGCCAATTGGCAGCCATACTTTGGACCTAGCGCATGACGGTCACCCAGGTGTGCTAGAGCAATCTTGGTGAGAAGGGACACTGCACCTTATCCCATCCTCTCGTTCCAAGGACGAGTAGGTGTCAAGAGTATTTACTATGGAATATTTGCTCCCTGGAGAAAAAAGAAAAAAAGGTTCCATGAACTAAGCTTTAACTCCCTTTTGTAGTCCTTCATTCACTCCCCAAATCCGTATGAAGCACGGGTTCTAGCCAGATGCAACTTCAGGCACTGCAGACAGTATCCATCAAGGCAGACAAGTGCGTCTCTCACTGAACCAACGTCCTAACCAAAGTGCGTAGTAAAGACCAAGGAATACCATAGTAAAGAAAATTGACAAATTCACCTGACCCTGGGATCTTTATTATTTTATTAAAAAAAAAATAATAAACTGACTGCATTTACTTTAGGAAAACTCTACTCAACACTTTTCATCACCCTTCTACCTCACTCCCTTGTTTCTTCTCCAAAGTTTTCATGTCAAGCTCTATAACCCTGAGATTACTGGTGACCGGTTTCCTTTTCCTCTCACTCCCAAGACATTAATTATTTGCCTTTGTTTCTTGACCCTACCACAGCGCTCTGCATGTAGGAGGTTAACTGTTTATTAAAAAATGTAATTTGAACTAAGTCATTGGGTGATTTATTAAAAAAAGAAAAAAGTTAACTAAATAAGTTGGCTCAAAAAGCAGAGCCAATTTTCTCCAGTGAAATCTAATGTATGTAAGAGAATCCCTAATATTTTAAAGGCCCACACAGCAAATAGCTGGAGGTCCATAGCATATGTGCCATTATACCTGCTCATGATGAATATATTTCCCCAGACACAGGATGGTTCGGTATGCGAACAGCACTGTTCCTGACACTTCGCCCTCTGCTTTCCTATCAAGAAAAGGTTGCCAAAACCAATATTGTACCGAAAAGTGATTTGTTACCTTATCAACATGTTTTTTGTTCACACCCTTGTCAATGAGTATTACTTAACTACTTGATAGTCTAGCAACTTTATCCTTCACTTAATCTCTTAACACTTTAACAAAATGAGTAAAACACTCTAAGCTTGTTCCCTCGCACTTGAGAATTTATGCCAATTCCTAATAACATAAAATGTAGATCCTTTAAAATTAAAAATTACTGAAGTAAATGCCTTTAAGCAAGCTAAAAAAGATCAGGTAACTAAATGGGGAGCACCTTATAGTTTATAAAGCACTTTCACTTTTCATTTTAAAATATGATTTCGGGCGCCTGGGTGGCTCAGTGGGTTAAAGCCTCTGCTTTCAGCTCAGGTCATGATCCCAGGGTCCTGGGATCGAGCCCCACATCGGGCTCTCTGCTCTGCGGAGAGCCTGCTTCCTCCTCTCTCTCCCTGCCTCTCTTGCCTACTTGTAATCTCTGTCTGTCAAATAAATAAATAAATAAATCTTTAAAAATAAATAAATAAAATAAAATAAAATAAAATATGATTTCATCCTTATACAACTCTGTGGGCTAGAAAGCATTATTACTATTACATTACCCATACTTTACAGAAAAGTAAAATTCCACTGATTGGATCAAAACCACAAATTATTACTTGGTTGTGTAAGAATCTCAATTTATATTTTAATTCTAAATTCTAGGATATTTCCATGGGTTGAACAGTTTCTACCCTTAACACCGTTATCAACATACCTAGCTAATGAGATAAATTAGTTTAAAAGTTATTAAGAAAGTAGGATTCCATGACTAATCCAAATTTTAACAAATATAAGAATGGCACTTAAATACAACAAATACACAAATATGCCATTATTAAGGCTATCCATTATGCCTATGAAGATACCATTCAGAGCTATTAAGAATATGCATATTACGAATATAAGCAGATAGCTAGGTGCCAAAGATTAGACTGTAAACTCTATGAGTACAGGGACTTGTATATTTTGCTCACTGAGGTATTCCCAGCATACTCAATAAATACTGGCTGAATGAATGAAAATGAAGTATAACATGCAATATAAAACCGAGGCTCTCAGACACAGAAGAATAAAGTTAATTAATACTCAAACCCAGGAGACCAAGTGTAATCTAATTCGTTAGATAATTCCTGAGTAACCTATAGGTAAATGCCTAGAACACACTGTGCACAGATGGCTCTTCCCTTGTAGGTGATCAGCTACATGAGATCTGGAATTACAAGCCAGATCTGTATCCTCTAGAGTGCCTGGTGAAACAACTTTTAATAGATTCCCTAGTCCTGAAGTGGTGCCTGATGCATTTTTAATAAATTTCCAAGGGACCCTGCTGCAGGGGTGGAGAGCACACTGGGAGAATAACTGCTGTGCACCATCTACAATGTTTTTTGAATTAAAGAATAAATGTAAGAGATACATGAAAAGAAAAACATGAACAAATATGAAAAATTTACATATAAAAGGAACTTCATGCTCAACATCACTGGTCATTAGAAAAAACATAAATTAAATCCATAATGAGACATCACTACAATCTTAGTAGAATGGCTAAAATTAAAAACAAAGCAAAAAATAAATAGATAACCCAAGTGCTGGTGAGGATGCTGGGCAACTACAACTGCTGACGGCCATACGGGGCCATGTGCCATACTGGAAAAGAGTCTGTCAGTTTCTCGAAAGTTAAACATATACTTACCGTACTAGCTGGCAATCCCACTCATCCAAGAGAAATGAAAACTTATAGTCACTTTAAAATGTGCCCATGAAAGTCTAGAACAGCTTGATTTATAATGGCCCCGAGCTGGAAACAACTGAAAAGTCCTTCACCCGGTGAACAGATAAACTATGGTATATCCATACAGCAGAATACTACCCACAACACACAACACAATGAACTACTGGTATGAACACCACTGTGGATGTATCTCAAATGTACTCCGCTCAGTGAAAGAAGCCACTTAAATAGTTACATGCTGATTGATCCCATGTATGCAACATTCTGGAAAAGTTAAAACTATACCGAGAAAAAAATAAAAACACAAACCAGTCACTGATGGGGCTAAAAATGGGGGGAGGGTCGACTACAAAGGGCGGCCATTATATACATCTTACTATTATAAAACTGAAATCACTGCAACCTCAGGAGTTAATAACTTGACAAGATAATTATTTTCTTAAGTATGATGTACGTCATCCCCAGGACACATGATTTGATTTTCCTACTCCCAGGTTCAGATTGCTTTCTGAGCACGGATGGCATCACACTCTCTCAAAATAAGCCACCAGGAGAGAAACACCCATGGCTCACAGTTTGTGTTTAAACTTGCTGCTGACTCATTTTGCCCTTGATAACTGAACCTTTCTCTCCTAATAACTTTAATTATAGCCATCTCTCATCCTAAAGCTTCCCCTTTCCTCGGGAATGTATCTGTTAGCCTTGCAACCTCCTGACTATGAGACACTGGGTAAATAAATATGTCACCTCTGGGATTCAGTCTACTGAAAACAGAGCCTGCACTTTTCATCCATTCTGCTCTCACACATGGATGTTGTGAAGATTGGGAGAGATGATGTACAGGCATGGGATTACTGTTGTTACACTTGAAATAAATTTCATGGAATTTGTGCTAAACTTGTAAGTGCAGTAAATACCCTACTCCTCTCTGCCATAACACAGTAACTATTCACACTGGAAATGGCATTCTTAGTCACTGTTTCCTGAATGTATTGCCAAAACCATGGGATCTGGCAAAGCGGGACCCGGTTTTGAGTCTCAATCTGTAACACACTTTGTGAGCTCAAGTAAACCACTTACCTTCTGTGAGTCTCACTTCAAGCACATGTTTCTCTACGGGATACTGTGAAGGCACTAGGAAGCACACACAGATAAGCTACTATATAATGCGCGGTACGATTCCTACTCTCTGGCCTCCACACGGAAGTGACCAAGCAAGAGATTCACTCTCAGCCGGATGAAGCAGATTCCCCTAGTGTCATCAGAGGACATCAATGCGGATCTATGGCCTGGGAGACTTAAATGAACTGTTCACTACTCAAGAGTCTTATGGGAAATCAAGTCTTCAAGAGACAAATGAAATGCTTGAATGGAGAGAAAAGAAGACCAAATAGGTGTGTTTAAAAGAGCTGGTGTGGTATGCAAGGAAAAGAATGTGAGCTCTCATGTCACCCCAACCTGGGTCTGAATTTCAGCATGTATGAGCCTAGGGAAGTTATATCACCTTTATTTGCATATTTTCTAATCAAATGGGTATAGTTATCTTGTAGTATTGTGAGAAATCAACAGTAATGTACATAAAGCAAGCAGGTACCATACCTTATGAGTAGGCAGGCACTCAAACAACTCAAGCAATGCTTGTAGTCGTGCATTAATTCAACAAGCACTCATTAAGTATCATACATACTAGGTACTATATGAAGCCCGGCTATCAGTTTTACTATTCCCCAAAAGGACTGGGGCAAAACTAAGGTGAAGACAGAGCAGGTGATGTCTTTACTGCTCCATTTAAAGGACATTTCTCACTGCCAAACAGCTCCCTGATAGCTTAATGCCCTGATTAAAACACCACATCCAAATTGATCTAATTTGAATTAACCTTTTTTCTTTTTTTCTTCTTCACTTACTCAATTATTTATTTTGGTACTGCAAATCTGCCTTAATATGTAAAAATTCTTGGGAAGTAACAACTTTAATAGAAGAGGTGGGATAGCTACACCTGTCTCAAATGCTCTCGTTTTATCCCAGCCATCTCCTGTCTTCTGGTTCCACTGTTTTCTAGTTTGGTAACATTGGGCATGTCACTCACCCTCTCTGAAGCTGCTTCATCATGAAGATGGGAATGGTACCATTTAGCTTCACTGAGGCAAGTAAGAATGTATGGGGAAGAGAAGCCAAATGGGTGGGAAACACAAAGAAAGCAGAAGGGAGGAAAGACATACAGAAAGGAGCTGGAGACACTGACTCAGAGAAGAGGAAGAGGGAAGGAGACAGACACACAGGAATAAAAAATCTACATAGGAGATAAATCTCACGCAATAAGCATAACCCTTTAGGTTAGGGATGTAACCAGGCCTGAAAAAGTTAAATCTCTGTTGTGAAACTTACAGTTT
The DNA here is from genome assembly GCA_004024625.1 of Mellivora capensis. Taxonomy (NCBI): domain Eukaryota; kingdom Metazoa; phylum Chordata; class Mammalia; order Carnivora; family Mustelidae; genus Mellivora; species Mellivora capensis. The sequence continues at coordinate 26,314 of PISX010019080.1, forward strand.
TTGGCATTTCCCAACAATTAATGGTCACCCAGCAAGTAAACAGTGATGGCTTGATCATCATCATCAAGGAAAACATGAAAATCAACTGAGGGCCACAGAGATGATAAAACTGTATGCAGAAGAGCCAGTAAACTTATGATTTTATTAAATGCTTTAATGTTCTAAGCTGTCACACTTAAAGTGAGCCATACTTACTTCTTCCTACACGTGATGCTACTGTGCCACTGAAAACCATGTATTACTATGCATACCATGCATGCGTACCAACATGTCAAGGTTTATACACACAACATCACTTATGTTGAATACTTGAGCAATTGAAAGATTTTCAAAGAATATAAATTGCCAACCTTTGCTGATTTTAGAGCCCAAACTTACAAATGCTAATTTTCTTCTTCTTCTTTCCTTTACTAATGATGTAGGAGTTTTATCATCAGAATGCCTTAACTAGGTTCTCACCCTCTTTTTCTAGTTGAGTAATTCTGTTCTATAAATATTAACCAAACTCTGATTATATGAAGAACAAAAGGAATACAGGGGAGATTATGAAACCATTCCTGCCTTGAAGGGGCCTGGGCTTTTGGTTAATTGCAGGCCAGCAATGCACACTGTTTGGATAGACAGTTATATCATATGACAAAGAGATTTATGCATTGAAGAGTATCAGGATCAAGTCAGGTTGCTCAACACTTTGCCCAGTTGAAATGCACTCAACATATTTCCAGGCACAGCCAAACATTCTCCCTCTTGGCACCACCTGTGCTTCTTCCTCATCTTTCCTTCCGGGTTTCAACACTCACACATGCTCTCCACCAACCTTCGAAGATGCCAGTCTTCTCTATAACCCTGCGGCTCACCTGCATCTAGGTAAGGGGCTCCCACACTCAGCCCCTCACCACAAAAATCTCTATCGGCTTTGCAAGAGAACTCACTCCCAGATGACGTGAAATACACAACCTGGCCTTAGTCTGGAGTTTCTTGAAAGCAAGACCACCCCTTTCTCTGAAGAACTCATACTCTACTGTTAACTGGCCAAATTAATGCTGATATTCTCATCAAGTGCCTACAAAGGCACTGACAAAAGTGGTATTATGAGAAAGTAAAACTAAAGGTCACAAACTGACAGTTTTGTTTGCACAGCTTTTTAAAAATCTAGTAATGGAAAAATCAGCAGCTAGAATCTGGGTTTCCCAAAAGAACCTGAACAACTGGCCACAGTGGGTCCACAGCTATGCACAACAACGGACAGTCATGGGTGGCAGGTGTCTCCTTCAGACAAGGGATAAGCTCTCAAGTACAGGACAGTCCTCCTAAAGACTCTTGAGATCATCGAGGACCTGTGCCCTAGAAATCAGCCTGGAGTTCAAGGTAACCAAAACATCAAAGTCCCTACCCTTGTGGAACTGCACTGTGGTTTTGAATGGATGCTGAAGGAAAGGGACAGCAACCCTCTAGGAATAGTTCAGTGAAGGTGTTCTAAAGTTCCGGAGGAGCTCCCAATTTAATGACCTGAGGAAATCCTTCTGGGAAGTGAATGGCCACTCCCTAGTCGATCAGTTTTGACATTTAAATGAAATGTGTTTAAAGTGAAGGTACAGAGTTGATTCATGAGTCCAGATAATTATGAAATCACAGTATAAAATGTCACCATGACTGAAAATGATTTCTAAGTTCACTTGTGGATCCGATTATCTCCATATCTTATATCCTACATATCTCCTATGTGACCTAAATACACTGTCCAAATTTCTGGTGAATGTCCTCAGATTAGCAAATTTGCATTAAAAAAATGCTCACCTTTAAGCATTTAAATGTATCAAAAGAATTACATTTGATATTAGATTATTTTAATACTAAAGATCACAGATTCAATCAATTCTATTTTTGATCACGAAGTGAAGCCCTTATATTTCAAAGGTTTCTAAATGTCATCCAATTATTGTCTAATGTCCTCAATTTCTGCCTTGCTGACCTGCACTAAAACTTCTCATGCTGCTAATTACATAATAGGTGAATGAGTAAAGGACAGCAGAAAGGTTGTTTGATGACTTGAGAAAGTGTCCATACAGAGCTAGTTGTACATTCTAATTAGGTTTTCCTGATGCTAAAGTGTAGGAAACCGTAGGCTGGAATAGTGAAGACAGTTAAACAGTTAAGGAAGAGAGAAATTACCTAACCATATTGTTTAGATAAATTAAAATCACTTTACCGAAGAAAGTAGGGTTACTATGTCTGCCTTGAACCAAATCATACTGTTGGTTTCACAACTTGGGTTAGTTAAGAGCATGATTCCCATTTAGGGAAATGGAGTCCTTTTTTTTGGAACTGTTCCCTAACTCAGTTATCATCACCACCACCAAGTGTAAAAATTACCTTCAATCAATCTTGATTTGTATGCCTCCGAGAATCTTGATTTGTATGTCTCTGAGCAAGAAAAATGGGCACTGGTGGGCAAACCAGGCTACACATTCAGTGACTGAAACCCAGGTCTCCTGGCTGCTAAGCTCATATTCTTTCCACTATGCTCTACAGGCCCTTTCTCAGTAACAATGGGAATCAAAAACAAGCTTTCAGAGTTTTTGAAGATCCACTGTTTCATTTGATCTTGGTAATAATTTTATGAAGCTGGAACATACATAATATCTCTAATATACAGCACAATGGGTCCCCAGATACGGTATTTATAGAAAAATCTAAAGTTAAACAAGCAAACAAACAAACAACAACCCAAACCAAAAACCTGCCCTCATCCTGACTGTGGTTTAGACCAGGGGTCAGTAAACTATTCCGAGAAGTTGTATCTAATGCCTGGTAGTATCCAAAGACATAAATAACTACTAAAAAAATTACTGTGTGCAACTTAAGTATGTTACCTTTTGAGTAATCCTATCTTTAAATGAGTACAGTGGGCCTGTTATGTTATATTCTAGGGACAGCAAATACCAGATATTTGTAGTATCCCTCCTCTTTCCCACCATAATCCTTCCACACACTCTTTCCTGCTGGGCCTGAATCCAGCCTCTGACTCTTTCTGAACATACAGCTCCACACTGCCCCTAGCAATTGATCGGCAATGTTAGTGACAAATAAAGGCTGCATTTTCCCATTCTGACTCTCTCCTATGTTGTAGAACAGCTGTTTCTTGCATTTTTCTTTGGTTTTGATCTGTTGTTATTAATGGTTCTCACATTATTTCATCTACGTATATACAGGCTTTTCCAAGTACAGGAACTCTGCCTTTTATTTATCTTAGAGCACCAAATGCAATGATTCATAGACAGCAGTCAACTCAGAGTGTTCTGAATGTACCTAAGACAGATGTATAGTATTTATGGAAAAATCTAAAGTTAAAAACAAAAAAAAAAAACCAAAAACACACCCCCCCCCCCGCCAAATGTCCTTGTTTCTGATTTTGGTTTACACCAAAGGTCAGTAAACCTTTTTTCTGTAAAAAGCCAGGCAGCAAATATTAAAAGCTTTGTTTGCCAGATGGTCTCTCATATAACGACTCAACTCGGCCATGATAGCATAAAGCACACACAGAAATGTGGAAACGAATGAGTGTCTTCATTCCAATAAAACTTTATTTTGAAATCTGAATTTTATGGAATTTTCACACATCACAAAATATTATCCTTCTCTTAACTTTTCTCCAGACAACTTAAGAATGGAAAAACACCATTCTTGGCTTTCAGGCCACAGAGAAACAGGAGGCAGGCTGCACTTGGCCCACAGGCTGTAGTTTACTGATCTCTGGCCTAAATTTGTGGTTCTCGAAATGAGAACTTCGGGTGGTCTGCAAGATCCTTTCAGCAAGTCCAACTACATATGTGTGTGGCCAGAATTTCTCTGTAGACTTCAAGCAAAATAATGCGCCACAACAGACCCAGTGCAGAAGCAAATATGAGGATCTAGCTGCCTCCTATTAAGCCAGAAATTGAAGGGATTTGCAAAAATGGAAAACAATGTCACACTTCTCCCTAATTTTTCCTTATGTTTGGAAAATACATAGTTGTATTTCATAATCCTCTTTATGGTAACACGTATGGGGTTTACTACTGATTTTTTAAATGGATTAATAATATTTTTGAAATTTCTTAGTTTTGATTTCTAATGTGATAAATGTCAAGAGCTACAACCCACATAAACAAAAGCTCTCTGGAGGCCCTCGGTAAATTTTAAAAATGCAAAGCGATCTTGAGAGCCGAGAGTTCAAGAGACCCAGCTGCCGAGCCACAGCTGAGTTAACTTAACTCCCGTGGTGGGGTGAGCCGAGGCGGCTTGCAGGCCCCTTCCTCACACCACCTGATTTCAATCTCCATCCTGCCTCCCCCACTCCCGCCGCCCAACCAAGGAGCTTCCTCGAGTGTCTATGATTGGATCCTGATTTGGCAAAACTTAATCCCATGCAATTTATGTTTGTGTAAATAAAGTTGGGGAGAGCGTGGTGATGCTTTTCATGAAAGAACCCTTCAGATATGTGGAGTCGCCAAAACTGATTCAACCTTTACTTTGCCAAAATAGGCAACTAGAAGCAAAAATCTCTCCCTGGCTTGTAGTTTCCAATCTTTAAAAAAATATAAATTAATTAATTAAAATAAAATAAATATTAATTCCTCGCCTTCAGAATATATCTCAAAACAAACATTCACTGGCTCCTGTATAAATCCTAGTCCCTCTGACGTGGCCCCACAAAGACTGTGGGCTCCTGATTACAATCAGCATCCACACAGCAGCATCCCATCTAAAGCAATAAAATCCATTAGACATGGTGCTAGTTTGACGGTACTAGTAACGCACTAAAAATTGCATTTTGCGAGTAAAGTATATGTGCCTTATAGACCATTTAAAAAGGGTATTAATAATGTGCTTGTTCTGTCATTTGCGATTTAAAAACTTCTTAAGAGAGTATTTTATGAGAAACAAAAAGGGAAAATCATCTTAATTCCAGTGTTACCATATATAGGGAAATCCTACATAAGGAAGCATTTCTTTCGGTATAAGTTTACTTTGTCATAAAGTTTAACTGTCTATCCAAATGATGCACAGTACCGCCGGCCTGGGGAAAGCACCTCCACTCCTTCCCCCCTGACCATTTTAGAGAGAATTTAAGAAATAATAACCATGATTCCTATATTTGTCATTTTGTTGAATTACATACCTTTCATAAGTAAGTATTCCCTCGTGAGTATATAATTCTAAAAGTCTTTATAGCTTTCTCTTATGGAATAATAACTTCATAAACAATAACAAAGGCAGAAGAAATTTATATATTTAGATATTTATCCTTCAATCTGTATTATCAAATATCTAAAAAAAATCAAGAATTATGGTTGTATGCTAAATCTGCCATCATTTGTCATTACTGGCTCCAAGCAGAAAAACGAAATACATTTAGCTGTTCCGACCCACACCAAAACTGAAATTCACTCGCACCTTTAAGATCAGGAAGACACTAGTAAATTATAACGTTACCTGTTTGGGGGATTATTACCCAAGTGAGGGGATCATGCAATTTATATTAGAAGGATTTTGGTAGCTGTGATGGTCAAAGAACAAAAAAAAATTCAAAAACGTGGAGAAATGCTTACTGTTTAAGTCCACGTAAAAGCAAAAGTCTCATCATGATTGCAAAACATTCCAAATTGTGAAACTTAAGTTACTTGTAAAATAGACAAAAGTAGAGCTGCTTCCTCAGTCATTTTTTGAGACCTCAGCATCAATTTAAGGAAAATGCTTATATTTAAAAGAAAGCTTATTTCAAAATGTGAATCCTTCCACTAAGTACAAATAAGGACAAGAAGGAAATTCACATCTCCTATGACAGTGCTCCTCCATGTGTATGTAAATGAAGATGGTGGGAAACAGAAGTTTACAAAAAAGTTATTTGCTTCACAATCCAATTCTTTAAGGAATAAGACTTGGGAGCCTAGAAGAATGACAACCTGTGCTAATGTAAAAATGACCAAAATTACATAAAGCTGTTATGTGGATTATGCAGAAAGAGGAGGAAAAGAAAGGATGGATGTACTTCACTGTGTAGAAAAGATCTACTTCTGTCAGATACCGTCCACAAATTTTTTTTGTATAATGGGTCATTTTTCCCAATCTCATGTTTAAATCAAAATTATGTTGGACTCACAATCACAGTCACATGGGATTTATGCTATCACAAAAGACAGAAGGGATCGAGAAGATCCCAGTCCATATTTGAGAATAAAAAACCTAGTTTGAGAAAACACTGCCACTACTACTCCAAAGCAGCAAAACTAGAATTCAAAGTGGTTCTTTTAAAAGCATGGCACAGCAGTTTAAAATCTGAAATACACCACTGCTATTTTAATAAAATAGTTCCATTTTAATGTCCCAATTCCCCTCCCCAGCAGCGGGACAACACAGTGTCACTTTGTTGAGCTGCTGGGGAATTTTCTTAGCACTTTGTGGAAACTGTTGGCTTTCAGAAATGGACAGGCTGATTTGAACCAAAAGTTAGACAAAATACAGAATTGCAACAATAAAAAGCAATTTAGAAACAGAATCAAGCCAAGCAGATAGGCAAACTTTGTAAAATCAGTCTTCTGGGGTTGTTTATCAGGTCAGTTCCCTAATTTCAAAAAGCCAAATCAAAAAGCAAAGCATGCAGACTTACATTGCTTCTTTAGTTCTTTCAGCTGCTGTTTAAACTGTACAAATTTTGCATTATTTTGAAAGTCTGCATCACAATTCTTATTCTGTAAAGCCAAAAATTTCTTCTCCACTAATAATTTAAGATCTGGTATTTTTTCTGGACGTTCTTCTTTTACCTAAGGAAGACAATACAATTATCTCAGTTAAATGTTACCATGATACCATTTTGTAACATTATTTTTATCTCATTTCACTCAAATAAAAATACAGTGAGGTAGAAAACAGAATCCCAACAGAACCAGTGAGGCTGAGACTTATTCCAGAACAGGCTGATGGTAAACAGTTGGGGGAGCCATTCATCCCGTCCACTCACCATTTGCTTATTATACCCTCGCCCGGTGCCCTACTAACTTGCAGTCTTCCGAGGACTACTAGGGAAAAATCTCACACCAGTGCAACTCTGTGCCCTCCAACTTCACCGCAACTTGAGCCTCATGGCTTCCTTCTTTTTGCCAGGTCTGCTCAGTCCGCCTTCCTACTCCCTAAGTACGGATTCCAGCCTTCACTCTCCTCAGTGCTCCTCTGCTCCCACTCTCTGCCCCAGTGGGGGAGAGTGGCTCAAGACTTCATGAAGAAGTTGAGGCTTTAACCTTCAATTTCACCATCTGCTGACACAACTAGGAGTAAGTGTCCCCTGTTCTGTTCAAAGCTAAACTCTCAATCTACATTCCTTTTGTTCCTCCCAATACTTCTTTAAAAAACTTTCTAACACGTGGCAAAGTTGAAAGAATTGCACTTTGCCATTCACCTACCTCCTAGATGGCACAAAGAACACTTTGCTGTGTTTTCTTTATCACCCTTATCTGTTCCATCTCTGTTTTTCTTTCTATCCTCAATCCTGCTTTCAAGTTCACTCTTAATCCCATCTTCTTCATCTGTCAGAACTTTCCCCTCTAGAAGCTTTTCCCCCCAAAACCTCTAAGTTAGCTCTTTACTCCCCAATTTAACAACAAACAACTTCCTCTAATCCCTGCCCATTCCGCTCAGTTCTTTTGTCTTTATAGTCCAGCTCCTTGGAAAAAAATCATCTGTACCCACTGTTCCCACTTTCTCACCTCAAACTGCTATCAGGCTGCTGCCTCCCCACCCCCACCCCCACACCACTTCAATCTGATTGCTCCTCCTCAGACCTGCATATTTGGCCCCTTGAATCACTGGCCTTTCCCTGATGCTCCTGCCACCAAGCAAAATTCACCCAACTTTCCCTCATGTCCCAACATGCCTTGGACTTCTAGCACAGCTCCCGTAATAGATAACTGCATTTATTTTTACATGTTCCTTTCCCCTAATAAAGTGCACTCTTTGAAAAATGTGTGATTTATCACTGCCTGGCATGTAGTAGGTAGTATTTGATATATGCACTTGATATATTTCAAGTGAATTAGTCTCACGTGCTCCAAATGTACTTACCCACTAAAACCCCACAACTGATCACCTTACCATCATTAGGAGAGTACACAATGCAATTTCTCAGCTGGAAGACAACTTAGAAGTCATCCAACCTTGATCTCTACCTTCCTCAGTCTCATAAATACATACAATTATGTAGTAAGAATTAAATGACTTGTTTACTATAATCCAGATGGTTGGAGGCAACGTTAAGACTGTAAGACAGACACAGAAAATTCTTGCTTTTGGTTCCAGTCAATGGGATATACTCTTATCTCTCCGAATCTGAGTATCAATACATATGAAGTCAAAAGATTACCTGCAATTTATGTTTCAATCACCCTTTGTCATGGAAAAAAGAGTTATACAATCTTCTTTTGTTTAACTGCTATGGATTTTAATTAGTTAAGTCAAAAATGAAAATTAAGCATGAAACCAAAATACCTAAATGTATATTTATAGTACTGAGTGTAGAAACTGACTGCCTTCTCATCGTACGGATGAAATTCAACTAGTGCTGGATCCATCATCAAAGAGACTTGTGAAAAATACGGAGAGGCTTTAATGACACATCTTGTATATAATTAAAAATTCAAAATAAGTCCTGTAAGGCTAAAGAACCAATAAAGCTCAGTTTGGAAAAGAGAAGGTAAAAGGCAATTTAATAATGCCTCATGTCTCAAGGAAAAGAGCAGTTATACATGGTGACTAGCGATCTTCCACCTCTACCATGGATAGAACAAGACGAAACAAGTTCAAGATCGTAGCATGAAGTTCAGAGCAGATATAGAAAATAAATTACAAGTTCTCAGAAAAGAATTATAGCCTCTCATTTTGGATTTATAAAATAAAATGGACTCAGATCCACCTGAGATGTTAATGGTGACATTACAGGCAGGTATAAAGGTGAACCTTCTCAAGGTCTTTAATGGGGTTGAAATTACTATTTAATCTGAGGCGATCGGAGTGGACCGGAACAGATGATCAATATACACAAAAGGTCTTTTCTAATAAAGTCTCTAAAGTCTCTAACCCACTCAACACATTTAATTTCCCTAGCTTCCCCACCACTGCTGGGGAGATGGGGAGCTAGAACATGGGGGCGGAGGAGATGGAGAGGGACGGGCATTTTGAGGTTGGCGATATGGTAACCCGAAACAGGACGAGAATATACCAGATATTAGTGACAATAGACCTGAATAAACCAGATTTAGCGATTCAGAACACTTCTTTCCCCCAAGGCCAGAACCTCAAAAGAACTGCTGGAAAGCACGTAACATTCACTGCAGCAAATATCTTCTCTGGAAATGTGATGCTGAGGTTGGCACAACTGTGCACCGCAGAGAGAACTTAATGTACTCTAGCTATCAAAACGCAAGCCCGGAAAATACTAAACTCCTTCTCTGTTTAAAATCAATGCAATAAATGGGGATTAATGATATTTTAAATGGAATCTTGCTTTGCATCTTTAAGAGAAATAAGATACATAATCCCAAGATGGGAAGGAAAAAACCCAGTCTTTGGGTAGCGGATCAAAAGTACTATCTGGTCTGAAAAAGACAAGGACAGCCCTCCTGCCCCAGGACAAATTTAAAATACTTCCAAGAAACCTGAGATTAGAGGAGAGATTTTATTGGATCCTTGGTCCATCCCTTTCCTAAGGATAAAGTCCCTAGACACAGAACTTAAAACCTAAATGAATTAAAAGACACAGGGTGCATGAGTTTGCTAAGGCTGTCACAACAATATAAGCCACCACAGACTAGGAGGCTTAACCAGTAGAAAATATTTCCTTAACAGACGTGGGGGTTGGGAGTCTTTGGCTTGTCGATGGCCATCTTCTCCTTAAGTCCTTACGTGGTCTTCCTTCTATGTGTCTGTGTCCGAATTCCCCTATCTTATAAGGACAGCAGTCTAATGGATCGAGGTCCATCCAAAGACTTCATTTTAACTTAATTACCTCTTTAAAAACCCTATCTCCAAAACAGTCTTATTCTAAGGTACTGGGAATCAGGACTTCAACATATGAATTTGGGGGGAATACAATTGAGCACATATGCTGGGTTACTAAATTTATGAAACAGTATTTTTTAAAATAAGGATGGATTGATTGATTGATTGATTGATTTACTTGACACAGAGAGAGAGAGTGTAAGCATGCCCCTTGAGGCAGGGATCCTGATCTGGGGCTCGATCTCATGACCCTGAGATCACGTACTGAGTAGGTATCAAGAGTTGGATACTTAACCAACTGAACCACTCAGGCGCCCCTGAAACAGGATTAAAAACAACAACAACAACAACAAAACAGCTCATAGATTACTCATCTTTACACCACTGTAAATTAAAAATGACAGAAACTATCAAGAGGGAAACTTAGCAGATACCATAGTTACATAATGGGACTCTGATACTGCCGTTGGGGGAGAAAGGTCAGGTTTTTATGCACTACCCACTTACCCATCCAGTATTCAGTGAGTACCTTCCATGGGCTAAGCACTGTAGCTAAATAGGAGAGAAACCAGAAAAGTCGATCAGGAGAAAATGGTGAATAGCTTTGAAAGTGAGACCTGACCAACAGGCAGCAGGAAAGACCCTAAAAGATTCTAGGAGTAAAGTAAGAATAGCATGAGAAATTTTAAAAAATTAATTGCTAAAGTTAAAGCATGTAAGATGCCCTTCAGACAAGAAAGGGGAAGGAAGTTATTGCTGTAGGTTAACTAAGGACAGAGGTGCTGGCAACTTGACCAAATTGTAATGCCATTTAAAAAAAAAAACTTATTTATTTGACAGAAAGAAAGCACATGAGAGCACAAGTAGGGGGAGCAGCAGGGAGAGAGGGAGAAGCAGGTTTCCTGCTGAACAGGGAGCCTAACGTGGGGCTGGATCCCACGACCCCAGGACCAAGACCTGAACCGAAGGCAGACACCTAACCGACTGAGCCATCCAGGTGCCCTGTAATGCCATTTTTAAAGTAGAAAGGCCAAGTCTTTTTTGTAAGGAGGACAAGGGATTGTGGATGACTCCAGGATGTTTAATAGTTAATATGGGCAACTAAGTAAACTGCACTTTCTTGAGGAAAGAAGGGTGCAATCCTGAATGTCTGTCAAAGTGGAGAGATCTAGTATGCAGCAGGAAAGACATTAAAAATGAGAAGACCAGAACAGAAAGAAAAGAGATGCAAAAGGAACTCTAAAAGAAGCAAAAAACAAAACAAAACAAAAAACAAACAATAAACAACAACAACAACAACAACAACAAACAACCAGTGGTGAGGAATACCACAGAAGAAAGAAAATGAGAAAACTTCCTTAACAGAGGTGATTGTCCTTTGGGAAAATGATGCAAGAGAGCTCAGGAAGATAAGGTCTAAAAGGAGACTGGACTTGATTACTAGGTACTCTGTACACTGCAGTGGAACTACTTACCTGTCTCAACCCACCAGCCTGTGAGGTTTCTCTCGGGCAAGGACTATTTGCCTGGTGTCTAGTGTACTTCCTGTTGTAAAGCAGATGCTCCAAAGATGTTGATGAACGAGTGAACACGGGGCAGCCAAATAATATTGTATTGAGATGAGAGAAGAGATTATGGGAGTTCTGTGGTAACAGATGAATAAAGTTTGGCAGCAAAGGAAGAGAGACATGAGAGTAGATCATGGGAAAGAGAGCTGAAGAGCCTCATTTATTTGCACAGAGGACAAAAGCAGCTTGAAATCAAGGTGACATAATGGAGGAAAAAGAACATGGAACCAGGAAGCAGACATATCTGAAACCAACCTGTATATGGATCTTGGGACAATCCTTCCAGGTCTGGGATTTCTCTTACCTCTTAATTAGGATTCAAGAACACCCACTTCAGTGCTGTGAAGACCTAGTTAAATCATGTTTGTGTTTCACTTTGGCATGTAGTGCATGTTCAAAATGTTGTATTCTTTTCCTTTTGCCTTTAGCATACAGCCTTGAACATGCTTGTGGACTAGAAGGAGGAGCCAGTGGGGAAACAAATCACAAACATGAAGAGAAAGCGAGATTTCATTTGAGAAAATCATTCTCTAGGGCAAAAACTAGAGAGGAAGGAAGACCAGCTGGGAAAGCACAACAGTCTTTACCAGGTGTCAAAAATGCCTGCAGGGCTGGACAAAGATCTGAGGAAACCCCCAATAAGAGGACAACAGGAAGTGGTGAGAGCCTGGTGAAGCAGACAATACAAGCCCCAGGTGAGAGGAAGCTGCTACACAGCGCACATGACTGTGGCCACGTGAGAGAGCAAGTCCAAGTTTTTAAAGAAAAATTCGATATGCAGATTTTTTGGTGGCATGTTTTCTAGTTTTTAAATACATCAGCCTAAAGCCGATGACTTTGAAACTTCTATTTAATGCAAAGGAGGTATTTTTTTTTCTTTCTTTCTTTTTTTTTTTATTTCTTTTCAGCGTAACAGAGTTCATAGTTTTACACCACACCCAGTGCTCCATGCAATGCGTGCCCTCCACAATACCCACCACCTGGCTCCCCCAACCTCCCACCCCCTGCCCCTTCAAAACCCTCAGGTTGTTTTTCAGAGTCCATAGTCTCTCATGGTTCATCTCCCCCCCAATTTCCCTCAACT
>PISX010019081.1:0-38991 GCA_004024625.1 Mellivora capensis
CTGGAAGAGATTATGCTGAGTGAAATAAGTCAAGCAGAGAGAGTCAATTATCATATGGTTTCACTTATTTGTGGAGCATAACAAATAACACGGAGGACATGGGGAGATGGAGAGGAGAAGGGAGTTGAGGGAAATTGGGGGGGAGATGAGCCATGAGAGACTATGGACTCTGAAAAACAACCTGAGGGTTTTGAAGGGGCGGGGGGTGGGAGGTTGGGGAAGCCAGGTGGTGGGTATTGTGGAGGGCACGCATTACATGGAGCACTGGGTGTGGTGTAAAACTATGAACTCTGTTACGCTGAAAAGAAAAAAAAAAAAAAAGGCAATGCAGTGGAGACATAATTAATTGAGCATTAGTTTAAATTGTTGTATTAGGGGCTCCTTGATATGCCTTTCCATCTGAGATTTGAGGCTTGTTCTAGCTGGGTTCATCTGCTGTGTAGCCTAGTAGTGAAAGGGTCTCTTGCGGGCCTTAGAGCCAAATTAGGGTTTGAGTTCTGTTGCTAACCCTCATATTAACTGTCTGATCTTGGGAAAGTAGATTTCCTTCCTTGAACCTTGCTTGCTCCTCTGTAAAATACACAAAATATACATAAAAAAAAGAATACTTAATTTCTAAACAGCTTAAGCACAATTTTTTTTATTTTGTTGCCCATTTTTTTCCTGTTTGTAATTCTTTTAAGCTTCTGGAAATGGGAGCAAATATTTGTGGTCCTTGACCTTGGAGAATGTATGCTTAGCTAAGAATCTTGTAGGAATATTGTCTTATCTTCTCACTGTGATGCTAATTGCTGTTTAGGTTCCTCAAAACTGAACAGAATCAAATAATCCATTTGTTTTCTATCCTTCATCATGCCAACTCTTTGCATTTCACTTAGTTTGATCAATAAAAACACTTAGGTCTTTTTCACTGTAGTTAATCTTTTACTTTATTATTTTTAAATTCTAATATTCTAATGTTTAGCATGAACACAAAACCCATGGGTTTCTGTGATGGTGTTGAAAGCTTTAAACAAAACCAAAATGCGTTTTCACTTAATGCCAAAAATAAACTCATGAAGTGATTGTATTCTTATTAGGTCTTACAGCTCTTCAATCTCTATTCTTGTGAAACTGGAATTATGGATCAAAGCTAAATGGCCAGTGTCTTTTTAATTTCAAAAACTTGCTGTAAAATAACTGACCTCTAGTCCATACAATTTGGGTGTGATCATGTCACTTAGAAGATACTACTTGCTACACCAATTGCCCATAGATGCGGTTTAGAATGAGACATGTCTCCAAACTCATCATCACCATGCCCTCCACATCCAAATGGAAATCTTGAAGAGCTAGTCTCGTATGAAAATTAAATCTGCCTGATTCTTAAAACGCTTCTTTTTTCTTGGTTTGGATTTGTTTGCTATAGAGCAAAACTGTTTATTATGGCAGATAATAAATTGAAAGGATAAAGTAGGAGCTGTCTCTAAATATACTAGTATTGTGTCAAATTATCCTGGGTTCATGTCTTTCCTACGGGTTTCCGAGAAACGTAGAAGTCCTGAATAACTGCTGGTTACTTTAGTTCAGCCTTGAATTGTATTTAATTGAAAAATGGAGTGGAAAAACAGCAAAAAGCAACACAAACAAACAAACAACAACAACAAAAAAAACCAAAACCGATGAGATTTCTATGGTCAAATAATGTTAGCTCATTTGATTTTCCTGAAATTCTAGACACAAAGCAATTCCACACACATTGCTAGATGTTGCCTGTGGCTTATATTAGAAATGTCACTTGGCTGAAGACCTTTGAGGGTATCACATATGTGTACAATATAACATTCCTCTAGGGTAGAGGATTTCATTGTATGATCAACAGCCCAAGGACTCCTGCATTAAAATTGAAAAATACGGGTTTGTCAAAGTGCGTGTCGTACTCCACGAATCTATGTGATCCAAATTTTAATTTCTCTGAATTCTTCTCTTCAGATGTATATTATCCTCATACTTTCATCATGTTGCTCATTCAGAGAGTAGCATGTCTCTAATTTAAAGGAAGAGTAAGAAATTTAATTGGAAAGGAAAAGCAGAGTCTGAAAATCATTCACTGACCCCTCCTGAATAAAGCTGTAAGGCACAAGAAAAATTTGCAAACACAGTTGTGAATGTCAAATCTCAAAGGCTTTCTTTCCTTTCTTACTTTAACCTTCTGCTTACTCAACTTGCTCTCTGACCCAACATCTGTTTATGGAAGTATATTCTCCTTATCAAAACTTCTAAGTTCAGGGAAGAAATCAGAGGAGCGTGAAACACTGTCCTGCTCACGAAGAAATTTTAAGTTAGCGTGTGTAGAGAACTAATCAGAGTATGAAACCATAAACAATGAGAATTACAGAAGTGGTACTCGTGCTTTGTGTGTGACTATGATTGTGATTGTATATGGGCAGCATATATATGAGTGCATGATCTTTTCCTCCTTCGGTACAGTGAGGTAGATACACATCGACCCAATTAAATGAGCATTTCATATTATACACACAGTTGTTAATAATGATAGAGCCATGGATTAAGCTATTGGGCCTCCCTACCAAAGTAGAATATGTGTAAATTTATTCTTTTTTTAAAGCAATCTCATTCATTTTTCTATACCTTATATTTGGTTATTCTGTTCAGCATAGAACCAAGGATATCTATATAATTCCAGCCTTTTGAACTCTTCTCTTCATCTTTTTTTGTCATATGCATCAAGGAATTCTGTTATTTGGAATCATGTCACGTAAATAGTCTCCATGATGGGCCAGTATGAAATCTTCGCTGGATTTCTGGAGTCCCTATCTTTCTGTAGGACTATCAAGCAGCAACTTAAAGCTTTCCAAAAAGAACCAGCTCTGAAGAGGGACAGTGCATTCAGGTTGTTGGGGAAGTTACAATTTTTTATCTGGGACATCCTTACAATGTGCAGTGAAAGCAGGAAGAAAATTAAAATGAGAGAATCAAGGCATCGTTTGTTAGGAGGAACCCTGGCATGTGTTCCAAGAGGAATCTACCCTCCACTCTGCAAGGATCTACCATGTGGTTCCTGTTTCCTCTACGAGTCCATTTTTTTTTTTTTTTTGATGACTGTGCTATTTAGAAGTTACCATTTCACAAATGTATTGTCAGTGCATACCAGTTGGTCTTACAAACATGCACGCATCAGATTGCAGTGATAAACTGTAAACTCCTTGAGATCAGTTAATGAGCAGGGCACGTGTTTTCTTTGTGTTACTGTATTTTTCCTACTTTTATACCAACACCACCTCCCATATCTCCTTTTAAAGCATTGAGTCAACTAAGTACTACTCCTTCTAATTATAAAAAGGCCACTGTGAAGCTAAACGAGGAGGTGATTAAAAAAAAAAAAGAACCATGTTGGAGGGATGATTGGTAAGTATATGAAATACTGTCATAAGCTACTACAAGGTCAGGTTGTAATTCTGCAGGAAAGCAGAATGGCATAAGCAAAATCACCCGAGTGAAAATTATGGATTATGTTCAGAAAAGGTCAACTTGTTCAGAGCATAGAATTTGTAGAGAAGTAATGGCAAAAAATGACAGATCTAGGCCCAGAATCTCACCTCCTAGAACCTATGCATACCTCTTTCTAGATTCTGGGGAGATCTGCCTATGTCCCTTAAAAAGACAGCACATCTACACACTTTACTGGACATTCATCGATAAACGAAACAAGCTAGATGTCCACTTTCACACATCTCAATCCTAATGTGTGTGTTTAAGGATGGGGTGGGGAAAGGGCTCAGGAACTGCTGATAGATTGATAGATAAACAGATAAGACCCCTGAAGGTTAATATCTCTTGAGCCCGTGTTATGCTAAGTATGAAAATATTGTAGTTCCACTTTCCACATTATTGGCAGCCTTGGATCAGAGCATGATACATGGGAGTGAGATTGAGAGTGTTTTAGTGATTAGAGAAGTTTACTTATAAGCTGGAGTCAACAGGCAGTTTCATCTGCTGATATGAATCTCAACTGAGGAAAGAATGGTATGGAAATAAGAGAAGCCTAGTCAGAGAGTAATTTCTTTTCAAAAATGTATTGAAGGGGGAGTGTGTACCATATACTTTTTTTTTTTTTTTGCCTTATACTTTTTTGGGGGTTTAACAGTGATGGAAGCAGAAAAAAAAATCTTAACTTCTGGAGTTTACTGTCTGGGCATAGGACATGTGGGTGATGATAAATAAACAAATTGATCACTTAATGGAACACATAAGTAAAACATGAAATATGTTAGTTGCAGATAAGTGCTCTGAAGAAGAATGAAGCAGAGGAGGGGGTGGTAATGCAGGAAGGATAGAAGTATAATTTTGGAAGTGTAGTCAGGAAGGATTTCATGAGGTGGCATTTAATAAAGGTCCGAAGATGTAGCCACAGAAATATTTTGGGCAAGAAGTTCCAGGCAGGTAAGAAAGAAAAAAAAGACAGGGAAGTGTGCAGGTCCTTGTGGCCAGTGTGTTCAAGATACATGAGAAGATCTGTGAGACTGTAGGATTGTAAGCAATTAAGAGATTCGTGGACTGTGAGATCAGAGAGAACTGGAGAGCCAGATCATGGTGAATGTTGGAGTAAAATGTACTTAACAAGTAGTTATCATATTAGCCCATTTATGTTGGAGGTAATTTATTTTATACTAAGCAATGGTTTCTTGGTAGTGCCTGTCTAGGGCTTGTTGTATAGAATTTTCTGGGTGGTACTAAAGGTATCACACAGATGTTAAAAGGAAGATTATAGGAAATCCCCTCTTGTCTTCCAAACAACCACAGAATGTTGTGATCTTAGTGCTGACTTGGGTTTTTATTGTGAAAATTGTCCACTCACATAGTGTGTTTTACCAAGCATGGGGCGTTATGTGAATCATTTTGATGAAGATTCGGTGATGATTGTGGAGATGGCTAAAAGTGGAAATTTTAGTTATAAGTACAAATGGTGGTTTTTGAATGCTGTTTTTGAACCCAAAGACTATTTTGAACCCTACCTTTTATCAATTGACTATACCTACTCATTTTGCTTTAGACACCAGATCCCTCCTAACTTAGCAAGAGAGAACCCTCCAGCTCTTATGGTGCCTGTGGGACCAAGTAAAGCACATAATAGACACTTAGTAAATATCTGGAGAATGATTAGTAAGTGCATATTATGGATCCTCAAATACTGGCTGATTTATTTAAATATATACTAAATGAATGTTTTAAACAATTCTAATCAATAAAATGTTGTTTCCTTTAGAAATAAGGGTATGTAATTTCTTTTAAAAATACATGGCAAAGCTGAAATATGGGCATTTATAATGATGGACTCTGAAGAGTTTGTAAGATTCAATTTTTTAGTCTATCAAATGACTTGTCAGACTAATTGGATTCAATCTAACTGTATTAAGTTAATAAAATTCAAAGGAATCATACCAATAGCTTTTTCAAGAAGTATTTTTGTTTTTTTATATAAGAAGCTAAATGGAAGAGTCTCTGTATCACTTTACGGTGTGGTGCAACAAACATGTTTCGATAAAAGGAACTCTGAGTTCTGGGTTTGGTGATTTTGATAACTAACTTATATGACCTTGGGGAAACACTAAAAGATTTGGGCCTGTTTCCTTACCTATAAAACAAAACAAAACAAAAATGAAAAAAATGGCTTTTCTTACAGAGAATTTAAACTGGGTCTGCATTATTCCAAGCACTTTATACGTACTATCTCATCTAATCTTCCCAATACCCAATACCTAAGCCTGTCTTCTAATGAGAAGGGTAAATTAAGTTATTATGAAGTCTCTTCTAAAAGTCCAATTGATTCAGACCAGTTCATTTATCTCCCCAAGGAATGGGAAGAGAAACTCCACGCCATAGAGCATGGCAGTAGCTGAGCAGGCAAGGAACCTCAAGTCCCTTCACCACCTGCCTTAGCAGCTTAGTAGCTGCATGATTCGGGAACTGAAGTTTTGATGCACAGTCTAGATTCCTCAACCTCTGGCCACAGAGTTGGGCATTAGTACCTGAAATCTGACTTCTACCTACTATGATAGAATCTCTGGGGAAACGTGAATTAATTAGAATATTGCTGTAAAACTCAGGACAGTAGCCCATTAGATGTCACAACTTCAGCAAACACGAGATTATGGAGCAATGATAGTCTCTGGGACTGTGCTCACCTTATCTTGTTATGGGACAACTTATAACTCCTGTCACCACCACAATGCCACCAAGTGATTGCTACTGCTGGTCATAAGGGACAGAGGTATTTACTACAACAATACTAGGCAATTGCTTATGTGTTCCCTTTTCCACATGCATGAAGACATGGACCAGATGATTCTCAGGAAATTTCTAAATGCTCATGACACAGTAATTCCATACCCAAAATTATTTTGGTGAATGTATCTTTTCCTTATCAACAGTTATGGTCTTTCTTTTCAATGTGAGATATTTTTTTCAGGTAGTTTCAATATAAAGAAAAAATGGCTATTGTTTCTCTGTTAGTAAATGTTCATGTGTCTCTAAAAGGGTGTCCCAAACAAAAGAAATATTTAAGTAGATATAAATAAAATAATTTAAGTATAAAGGAAGAAGGGAAAACAAATTCTTATTTAATAAAGGTTTAAATCCAAGCATGCTTCCAGTAATTATTGCCTAACTTGATAAGCCGGCAAGTAGTTATTGGAAAACGTTTATGAAAATATAGTATCACTTTACCGTGATTGGCCTATAACTGCCTGCATGGATAGTCATTGCTCTTTATCATTGATATTGCTATGTCTCTGCTCTGATGAGGAAAGGCAAAACTGTGGGTACCGAATTCTGGGAATAGAGCAGCTCAATTACCATTTGGACTAATTTGAATCCCACAGGACCACACCACATTTAAATGATTGATATTGATTCAAGAAATAGACCTCATATGAGCTGGTATGGCAGACACAAAAGCAATCTGTTGAAATGTAAATGAAATCATGATGAGGGAAGCTGGCCAGAGATTTGCCCAATAACAGGATCACCAAACTTTATATGATTTTTAATATTTGCTCCAATAATGAACAACAGAAGCATTTAGGGAAACAGGTTGTACAGAACAGGTGTAGGAAAAATCAAGGTAGTATTAGAAGAGTGTCTGTTTATGAAATATCTGGAAGACATAAAGGTAGCACATCAAACCTTTCATACAAGATATTTCATTAAAGAAGTGTCTCACTTGTTTCAAGGTATTCTGTTTCAAATAACTACTTTCTGTATTGTCCATTTTTATCGGAGAAAGCAGTGGTTGGGAAACTGTAGCTATCAAAAAAATAAAAAAAATATTAAAGGTTTAAACCAGTTTTAAAGACAAGAGGGTTTAAAACCAGTAAAGAAAAAAGGATGGAAACTTCAGGAAACAGTTAACAGGAAAATTACAACAATTATTCAGGAGAATCCCCATACATTCCTGTACGAGAGTCCCTTAAATCGGGGTAGGTAAAAAGCAAGCATTATCGTCTTATGCTTGATACATTTTGGTTTTTATTAGGACGAAGATTACCAAAATTTTGGACATCCAGGCTTTTTATATCTAACTTTATGAGGTTTGAGTAGTAGAAAGAGTATTATCTGGCAAATGGAAATGATTCAGCCTTGTGCTGCCACTAGGGGGCGAATGAGAGAAGGCTCTGATGTGGGACCCTTCACACTGCACCAATGGGGATAGTCAAAATGCTTTCAGTTGGCTGAGTTACTGCACTTTAATATAGATACAGGAACATGAACTTTGTTGATAATAAGGATAGAGTACAGCTTTTTAGTTATTAAAAAGTTTTAGAAAATCATGAATGAACCCATGAGAGACACTAAATGTATATTCATAAAAATAACAGTTATATATCTAGTGTTAATCTTTGCTCAGTATTAATCAAGTCAATGGTAATACTAGGATTTAAATATCAGAATTGTTCTAAAAGTAGTGAATCCTTCCTGTCAGACCAGATGTAAACTCTGACTCTCAAGTTGGTCTTACTAATGGTGGCTCAACTTTAGGAATTCATAAAAAGATCACTTATTCTCCAAAAGTGAACACTGATTATCAAAAGTTGATAGAATGGGGGCACCTTGCTGGCTCAGGTACAACTTGGGGTTGTAAGTTTGAGCCCCATGTTGGTCGTAGAAATTACTCAAAAATAAAATCTTATAAAAAGAAAAAAGTTCATAGCATGAATACTATTGCCCATCATTCAGATACTTCTCTGCTTTATTTTTAATTAGGAACTCTAAGCTGCTGGACCCAGCAATGGTACCCATGTCATAAAATTTAAGATGGGCATGATTCAGAGCTAAGCTTCTCATGGCGTGTTAAAAACAATTAAAAATGGCAAAATTCTATGAAGTGTTCCCAGATCAGGGTTGTTGAGGTAAATTCTCTGAAGCTTATTTATAAGGTTTATCTAAATAATGCAAAATGGACTGCTTCAAATTAATTACTATGAATGTTCAGGACAGGGAAGAAAGACAAGACCTGCATGAAGTCCTTGGAATAGAACAGATAATTGTATAAGCTTTTTAATATGGCTTTCATATGGTTTAATATGATCAAAAAGAAGGGATGTATTCTTAGCCCTTGAGAGCTCATCTTGAGCATAGAAAAGGCCTGGGATTACTATTGAAATTCAAAGGACACTATATTTTTGTGGTGGTCACAGCTTAAATTTAATTAATTCCTCATGACAAAGCTATTTTGATAAGGCAAGTTTATGATAATTGGTCCACCTTTAAATCTGCTACTTTGTTAAGTCTGGGAGTTTGCCAAAGAAAATTAAATCACTATAGTTTCTGTTTGCCACCTTGTCAATCCATCTAAGCAATTTATTAAAAAAATCGTAAGTGGTCTAATTTTTTTTTACAAGAATGAATATCCTTAAGTCTCTTGTCTAATCCAAGTCTCAAGAGTCAAAGAAGAGTCTAACAAATTGTGCTTTTCATTTAAATATAAAATGTCTCTGGAAAAAACAAACAACCCAATTAAAAATGAGGAAAATATCTGTACAGACTTCTCACCAAAGAAGATACAAAAGGCAAACAAACATGAAAAATTACTGTCATACGACATTGGGAATTTCAAAGTAAAACAATAGGGAGAAACCACTAATCATTAGAATGATGAAAATTCAAAGCACAAATAATGTCAATTTCTGATGAGGATATGAAGCAACAGGAAGCCTCATTCATCACCTGTGGGCATGTAAAATGATAGATCCTCTCTGGAAGATAGTTTGGCAGATTCTTATAAAACTAAATATACTCTTACATATAATGTAGTAATCATGTTCCTTGGTATTTACTCAAATAAGTGAAAATGTATTTCCCCACCAAAACCAGCACATATATGTTTATAAGAACTTTATTCATAATTGCCAAAACTTGGAAGTAACCAAGATGTCCATCAGTAGGTGAATTGGTTAGTGGTGGTATATCCAAATGGTGAACTATTAATCAGCAGTAGAAAAAAAAATGAACCATCAAGCCATGAAAAGATAGGGAAGAACCTTAAATGTATATTGTTAGGTGAGAACAACTAACTGGAAAAAGCTAGATATTGTATGATTCCAGCTATGAGATTCTGGGAATGGCAAAACTATGGAGACAGCAAAAAATCAGTGGTTTCCATGGGTTGGGTGGGAGAGAGGGAGGGATGAATGGGGTGGAGCAGAGTAGTAAAGCTATTTTGTTTAATGGTGGTTTCATGTCTTTATATATTTGCCACTACTCAGAGGGTATGCAACACAAAGAGTGACTCTAAGCCATGGATGTTGGCCAATAATGATGATGTTGGTTCACTGCTATCAACAAATGTACTGCTCTATGCAGGCTATTGATGCGGGGGCAGGTGGAAGGGGAGGTGATATACATAAGGTCAATTTCTTGACTATTGGTCACTCTGCAAAGCTGAAGTTGGAGGAGGTGATATTCTAGGTTGATCAAAATTAAATTCAGAGAATCTGAAAGCAAGACAAACAAAAAATGTCAGTGAATCTGGGTTCAAGGCCCAGTTGTATAATCTGCTACCTAAAGACCTTTGTGGAAGAAATATAACTTCTAGTCTTCAAGTCTGTAGACTCATGAGATTGGTGTGAAGGTTAAATGCTGTAATAATATATTTGAAACGTTTTGTGTACTTCAAGGTACCTGTCCTCCCAAATGGCTGGTTTTATTATAATTGAATAGATAAATAAATGGAAGCTGGGCATAGTATACTTTTTCTATATATTTCTTATCCCATACACCCCCACACACCCACACACCCATATATACCCTTCATTTTAAGTGTCAATCTTTGAAAAATGAACTCAGATTTTTCATGTTTTGGCCAAATCTCTCATATTTTTTATAAGCTGATGGTTTGTATGTGTAAGCTAATTAATTAAAAATATTTATCTAGGGGCACCTGGGTGGCTCAGTGGGTTAAAGTCTCTGCCTTCAGCTCAGGTCATGATCCCAGTGTCCTGGAATCGGGCCCCATATCGGGGTCTCTGCTCCGCTGGGAGCCTGCTTCCTCCTCTCTCTCTCCCTGCCTCGATGCCTACTTGTCATCTCTGTCTGTCAAATAAACAAATAAAATCTTTAAAAAAAATTTATCTACCTGCAGTGTTCAGATATAATCCAACAGTGTCAGACCATATGCTTAAGACTCCTGCTAAAGGACATTAGCATTTTCCTTTACTTTTTACTAAAAATAGTTTTATTGAAATAAATTCACATTCCATGTATCCACTCATTTAAAGTGTAAAATTCAGTAGCTTTTGGTATGTTCAGAGACCTGTACAAACACCATTCTCCATTTTAGAACAATTTCATTCACGCCATTTCCCTCCAACTCTTCCACAGCGTAAAGCAAACCCTAATCTACTCTTTCTATAGACTCTCTTCCCCTGGACATTTCATATAAGTGAAATCATAAAACATGTAGTCTTTTGTGATTAGTTTCTTCAGTATTATATGTTCGGGGTTCATCATGTTCAACAGTATTGGTACTTCATTCTTTTTTTATCACAATATTTCATGTTATGAATACTTCACATTTCATTACCATACATACTTGTTGGCTAATCAATTGGGCATTTGAGTTTTCTCCAGCTTTTGGCTTTTATGAACAATATTCCTATTAACATTCATATTCAACTATTTGTGTAGACATGTATTCGCATTTATTTTGGGTAGATACCAAGGAGTAGATATATACCTAGTTCTTAATCACATGGTAACAATATGTCAAACCTTTTGAGGAACCATAATCCTGTTTTCAAAGTGGTTGCATCATTTTGCATTCCCACCGACAATGAGCATTTCAATTTCTCTTTTTTTTTCCTCCTTTTGTTCATCAATATTTATTGTTATTCTCTTTTATCATAACCATCCTAGTGCATATAAAATGATGTCTCATTTGGGTTTTGATATACACTTTCCTGATAAATAATGTTGTTTAACATGGTTTCATTTGCTTATTGAATGAACTCTTTGGTCTGTTCTACTTGAGATATATTTCAAAAGATGGTATATTTGAATTACACCTACATTTAAATAAATATTTTAAGTAGATGTAGTATGTTATATAACACATAATATTAATATATGTGTTATATATAAAATATAAGTTTATTTCATCCATGAGATACATAATAACATAAATATAATATTATATGTGAATATATTAAATATAGCATATAAAAATCTCTTGGCTCTCCTTTTCATGTTCACACTTAACTAATCTGCTACCACAACAGGTCTGCTCCACCTTCTGTCAACCATGCAAGATAGAGCAAGAGGAGCCATCTTTGTTATTTCCATTTTATTGACGATAATCATCTTATAGCTATCCTGTCAGACCTAAACTGCTTAGATACACTTACTGGTGAGTTTTTTTTAAGGTAGCCTGGTGTAATGCAGTGAGGAGAGGGATGTAAAAGATGTAGATCTCCCTGGCAACACTAAGAAGGTAGTTTCTCCAAATCAGGAAGGAAAGGGTTTATGTCTGAGCAGAACTTTTGTGGTATTAGATACATAGGTGGAAACATGAACGAAAGAACCAAGAGATTTTGTTACCATTTTTATTCTTGTGATTACCATGTACTTAATGTGCCTAATATATAGATAAATGTTACATGTTCTATGTATTTGTATACAGTGTAATATTTATCATGTGCTATATTCAATACATATACAACATGTTTTATATCAAATATACATATTTTATTTTATGTAATATACTATATCCAGTTGCTAGAAATCCTTTCTCAAAGTTAGTCAAAGTAGAGATGTTAAGTGAACTGTCTACCTACCTGAATTCATTCCCACAAACTTCCAACTGATGATCCATGTTCATACTGAACATGAGTGTGGAGGAAATAGCCAGTTTCCTCCTATTATCTAGTTTCTTTTTCTATGGTAATAGAGACCTAAATCTTCATTTTCCCTCCTTCCTTGCAGTTTATTATGGTCATTTATCTATGTTTTGGCCAATGGAAGTCAGTGGGAATGCTTGAAACTTTTAGGTATTACTCTTTTTTTTTTTTTTTAAAGATTATTTATTTATTTATTTGATGGAGAGAGAGGTCACAAGTAGGCAGAGAGGGAGGCAGAGAGAGAGAGGGGGAAGCAGGCTCCCTGCTGAGCAGAGAGCCCGACGTGGGCCTTGATCCCAGGACCCCGAGATCATGACCTGAGCCAAAGGCAGAGGCTTTAATCCACTGAGCCATCCAGGCACCCTTAGGTCTTACTCTTAAAAAAGAATGAGTATGCTTTTCATTCCCTGTTTCCTTGCTTTCAACTGGCTAGAGTGTAGGTGTGAAGAAGGGAGCTGGAGCAGTAATTTTAGACCAAAAGCTAGAGACATTCTGTGGCATATGGGGAGGCAAGATAAAAAGAATCTGGCTCCCCCAAACCTTGAAGGTGCCATATCAGCCCTGAAATGCTTAGTTCATAATTCTGTTACTTTGGATCTTAGTTGGGGGAGCAGAAACTATATTCTAACATGGTAACTACCTCATCCCAGAAAGTCTTTTTTTTTCTGTGGCAAACCTTCAAATTAGAAAAATTTCTATATTGTTTGTTTTAAGTGTATTCTACTCTAGACATTTTTTGTCAGTTCCTTCAACTGGATTCCATATCTATTCATAGACATCTCACCTTCCAGGAGCCATTCTTTATCAAATGAAATTTTGTTGCTTAGAATGGAAAAGACTACTCTAGTTGTGAACAGGGAAGCATAGGGGCGCCTGGGTGGCTCAGTGAGTTAAAGTCTCTGCCTTCGGCTCAGGTCATGATCCCAGGGTCCTGGGATCGAGCCCCGCGTTGGGCTCTCTGCTCAGCAAGGAGCCTGCTTCCCCCTCTTTCTCTCTGCCTGCCCCCCTGCCTAGTTGTGATCTCTGTCAAATAAATAAATAAAATCTTAAAAAAAACAGGGAAGAATAGAGCAGACTGATTCTTCTCAAAATAAGAAGGCACTTCAGTTGTGAATCAGCTTATCAAGCAATCACATTTATTCATGCAGTTAGTTATTAGATTGAGATTATATCATAAAATAGAATATATGCAGGTATTTGGAGTAATCAAAGGTGAATATATTCTGAATTCTTATTGAATTTGCAGTGAATAAAAACATGTCTTCATAACCTGTTTCTCAGTCAGAACTTACCCATTCTGTATCAGTGAAATTAATAAATAACAGAGTTTACATGCATTGTACCCTTAAATAGGTCCAACTTGTTGAGTTAAGCTCAAGGTTCTATTAGAGGCTTGGACATGTCCTGGGAAGAGATATATACTTTTATTGCCCTCAGATATTTCTGGAACTCAGAATGAAAGTCTTGCCAGGCCATGAGCAGAGGGGTAGGAAGGGGATGACTTTGTCACTCTTGCTTTTACCTCTCCATTCCTGTGATCATTAGAACATTTTCTTCTGGATTTATGGCTTTGGACCTCAGGCAATGTGCTCACTCGTATTTAATATTCTTGGTCCATACATGTCTTCTCTTTTTGCCATAGTTTCAGAGGACTGGGCACTAGCAAGGGCATTAGGAATATGGTTGGGTTTTTTTGATTTTTTTTTTTTCTTCCCCTTGATTCTCTTACTGTTCTATTCGGCTTAATTTGAGATTCCTTTTGAGTTTCTCCCCTTGTTTTCCTGTACTTTCTTCTTGAAAGCCCCTCTGCCAATAGTGTCAAATAATGTTATTTCCAATACATCATTCCCTTTCATTCCTTTATGGGGGAACTAGGGTGAGAGGTGGTTAACAACTGTTAAGTTCCAGCCATTGAAACTGAAGAAAGCAATTGCAGTGCTGCTGGAAAGGGGCTTTCACCATGAGCATGCGTGTAGTTCTGAGTAACTACAAGCTTTCTTTGGCTCTTAATTACCGCCCCCCCCCCCCACAAAGAGCAGTGTTTGTCCTCATGCACATGGGATTTACCCGCCTACTTTTCATTAGTGTTAATGGGGGTCTCCATGTATAAATCCTCTTCCCTTCCCCCACTATCAATGTGGAATAGATGCCAGAGAGCTTTCTGCATTTTCACTCACTGATTGGTTTCAGATGGAACACAAAAGCAAAGCTCTGAGCATGAGCACACTCGTCGTCCACACGCAGCATTCCAGGCTTTATTAACACTCATGGGACTTCTTGTCTCATTTGCTGTCTCAGGAGTGGCCAGAAAAAATCTTTCTGTTGTGCCCCCCTTCACCCCCTCATAAGCCACTGAAAATCAATTTTATTTTTTCCTCACATCTGTTGGACTTACTCTCTTTTCCTTGATAGAAGTAGTCCAATAGAAAGATCAGAAACTAAAAATAGGCAAAAATACAAATTTCTCTTCCTTAGTTTCCACCAACACTCTTTAAATTTCTTTCATGTCTTCCAGGTATGCCGCTCCTTTTGGATGCCTTATGTCACCAGAATAATCACCCATTGCATAGCCA
The DNA here is from genome assembly GCA_004024625.1 of Mellivora capensis. NCBI lineage: Eukaryota > Metazoa > Chordata > Mammalia > Carnivora > Mustelidae > Mellivora > Mellivora capensis. The sequence goes on from PISX010019081.1 coordinate 14,966, forward strand.
TGTCATCTTACTGGGGCATTCATTTCTCCCAATCCATCCTTTTGTTTTTCAGGATCCTCCATATTTATATGCTAATTAGTTTCAGGGTTCTTAGGATCTCCACACCCTCATCCAAATATTCAGCTCTCAGCTTGTCAGAATATTATTCATTAGCAGGTAAGAACTGGCCAAGCTTCCATCACAGACACACAAAACTCTCTCTTTTGTTATCCACACTGTCCTTAAAACACATATTCCACCTCTAATGCCTTTCTTTATTTTTATTAGTTGACTTAAACCTGAGTATACTTATGGATGATTTTTTTCCAGCTATCCAGGGGAAAATGCAGTGAGAAGAGGGATATGGGTTTCCTTGGTAGCATTAAGGGGCAGCTGCTTCCAAATCAAGACAGAGAGAGTCATCCCAAATTTGGACACAAACCCCAGGTTTTTCTTTAGCTGTGGACTGTGACTGAAGAGTTTCCCTTGCATTCTTGGGGATGAGAGAATTAGAGAGAGAACGTGCAATGTCAGAGAGCATTTATGGGTTCATTTCTTTTATCAAATAACAGCGAACACCCATTTTAGTAGAACAGTTGAAATATATAATTAATGTTTATTGGTCTGTATATTAAGCCAAATTAAATCTTTTTGTGGGTTTAGTTTTGTTTAAAAGCTTGATAAAAAACATAATTTTCAGAGATTAAATTTCCTACTTAAGCACTAAGTTAAAAAGTTATCCAAGATAATGAATATATTACTTTACAGGTGTACAAGAAAGTGTCATGTATACTTTTGTGATTGATACTCAAGAAAATGCTGCTATTCAGGGATCATAGTCCCCTTTTTAATAGTAAAGGATCAACTGGTTTCCTTTAGTACCATGGACATACATCTTTGGTCATAAAGCTATAATGCTTTCCTGTGATCTAAAGTTTCTTTGATGGAAAGAAACCTTAGACATTAAGCTAATCAGAAACATCCTTCATATTAGCCTGGACTCCTTTGGGATACTTCCTAATTTCACTTATTTTCCTAGTGCTTTTTTTTTTTTATCTCTGACTCTATTACAAAAGTGTGTAGATGTAATATGTGACATGCATGGTGGGAACATCCTCCTTGCATTTTGGAAGTCTGGATGGTGGAGGACTATTGGTCCTTGGAGGCTGTTGGTATATTTATCACTGGACTTAGGTTTTCAAGGGATAGGTTATCAACATTAGGTCTGACTTCAAGGTTCTTTGGGGATTTTTAAATTTCTCATGTTCTAAGACTATAGCATACTTGTATTTGTTAATTTTTTGTAAAGAATCTGACCCATTTGAGGAAGTAATAGGTGTGATTTCCTGATCTGACAAAAGCCCTTTGATTATTTTCAAAGAATCTAGAGTGCCCATGAAACAAACAGTGCCCACCTTTCCAAGAACACCACAATGGTTTGGTAATTAAGAACAAACAGCCTTGCTGACAAGGTCTGCAGAACTTGATAAATTTCCTGTGAGTAAGAGCTTCATTGAAAGATGAAGGGAGGCACTTGGGGAGGAGCCTCTGAGCCTGACTCAACATAGGAGGGTATGAAATGTCAATTATTGCCACTATTGCAGACTTGGTGGGAATAGGGCTTTTGAGGGATGATAGCCATGGGACAATTTGGTTGATTATGTAAAAGTGATAAATACCTTAACAAAAGCATGTGTCTGAATTAGAAATGAAATAATTTGAAAGTCAATGCAGCATAGACTTTAAATTGCTTTTGGCCTACATGCTTAGTACATTGGTACATTCGCATAATAATTAAACCTGGGAGTTAAGTTCTTAGAGCAGAGCCATCACTCTCTTTGGACAGGCAGGAAACCTATAATCCTTATATCCACATCAGTCTTTAAAAAAAAGGATAAATTGAAAGACACCCTTGTGTCTTAAAAAAGTTCAATGGTTGTGTGTCTATGTGGGGGAAGCAGGATTGAGTGTGTGTGCCTGCTTATAAACATAACTACCTTTCCACACAAGCTCCTCATTCATGTATGGAAATGATTAATACCAAGGGCCAAGTCTTTACACTCAGCAGCTCCAGAGGATGTGGTTTGATTGGTTGTGGGTTCAGCAGTTACTGTGCTCCACAGGATGAGAAAGGACCTTGCATATTAAGGCTCTGCCCACTTTCCTCCTGTCTGCATACACCGACACCCTCACTGGATTTCTATGAGGAGTGAAATGAAGAATAAAGGTAAAACTCAGCACAACACAATATTATACATCTGGCAAAGGAGCTCAGTTAGTGGTTATTGCTGTTATCTTCATCAACATCACAAATAACCATGATAACTAGACATCTTGGGTCATGAATGGACTAGCTCATGAGGACGATTGAATCACTGAGGGGCTTGATATCTTTTATTCCCTTTAAAGAACAATGATGAGTGCTCATTGTGTAAGCTTACTATAAGTAATACAAAGAAGAGTAAGACACAGATCCATCCTCAGGATAATGCACAATTCTGTGGGGATGAGGAGAGGGAACTCCATGTAGATATATAATAAAAGGGATAAACCAGGAGACAGACAGGATGAGCAGCATAGTGGGTTACTGAGCCAGTAAGGAAATTCATTTTGAAATTCCAAATTTTCATTTTGAAACATAGGGTCATGGCTCCTATTAAAATATATCCCAGTGACTTTGTTGGGAAGATACTAATTATACTGGAAGTGGGGATTAATTCAGGTCCCAGCTTATAGGTATGGGGGAATCTTAGCTGGGTTTAGGGCAGTGTTGCTCAAATTGTGGCTCAAAGGCCCCCTGCCTCAGAGTTGTTAGAGTGTCTACTGCATGCAGATCTGTGGTACTGCCTCAGTATTCTCATTAGAATCTCTTGGGGGTAGAGCCAGCATTTGAAACAAGCTCCCCTGGTGATGCTTATACCCACTAGAGTTTAAAAGGACACCATCAGGAGAGAATGACATTGCAAAAGTTTGTCAGTGACTTCTTCGAGAGTCTTGGTTGGATGTGGAGATATAACTGGTGACCTTTTTTCCATCCCCACCCTGCCAAACTTAATTAAATGTAAAGTGTTGTAAGAAAGGGAGAAAGAGTAGAATACATGATGGAAAGAGGTGAAAAATAAAGAAATTATCCAAGGATAACTTTTAATATCTCCCTTCTTCACTTAATTCTTGAGGAGACTTTCTATTCTATGTCAAGGACTTATGGCAGAGATGGTAACTAGCACTTTTGCCTTTTCAGAGCAGTCATTATTCATAGTTAACAATACTTCCCAGCAAGGCCCAACATTGTCTCACAACTTGTTCCCATGTATATCCCTCCAAGAAACCAAATTCAGTCAGTGGAGTTGGCTGTGGCTGATGAAATCCACAAGCCAATCTGGGACATGCACATTCCATCCCTGTGTCTTCCAAAGAAACAGGTGAAAAAAACCAGTTCTTCTATAGGAATTAACTTTGAGGGATTTCAGAGTGTAGCTGGTATTATAAGATAGCAGTGGGTCTGTCTTAAAACTGCAAACGTAACATTCTTAAAAGGTTGTCAAGTTCAGAGTGGGCCCTGAGGTGGGGCAGTATTTTGTGGATGGTTTAGGTAGGTTACTGCTTCTTGGTGACCAGTCCTTGTATAATCTTGTACAAGGTGGTGATCAAGAAACCGGTTCTGAAATCAGGTGCCAAGGGTTACATCCCTGCTCTGTACTTTTCCGGTCATGTGGATGGATAAGCTCAGATCCTTCATGTTGAAGTTTTCTCATCTGTGAAGTGAAAGTGATGATGCTAACTACTTTATTAATGGATTGAGTGGATTAAATGAAGTAATGTCCAGTGTCTGGCACATGGATGTTAGTGATTATTCATTAATGTGGGTATACACCTACTTGTGCTTCTCTTCTACATTAGATATTGAGACCCAGAAGGACTAATCAGGATATAGAGGGGAAAAAACAAAACCAAAAACAAAAACAAAGCAAAACCAAACCCAATCAAAACAAAATGGAAAAATTTGGTATTCTCTTTTTTCATTCTAGGCTTTAAGCTTGAGTGACAAAAAGAATCCCACTGAACTCACGTATGATCCTGTCCCACTTAACCAGCACATTTGTGAATAAAGTCCAAATCCAAGGATTGGAGAATATGCTTTGTCTTTTGAGGCTCTGGATTATCCCAGAGGGTTTATATTGAATGGCTGTGACCAAAGGCGGGAGGCCAGAGGTAGCCGAGTGACAATTTCAAATAAAAATGATTAACTCTACTACATAGAAAAAAACGTCACGAAAGGGATTCATGCATCTTTTAAGCACCACACTAAAAGACTGATAAGGCTGCTGTAATTCTGCCTGCATCTCATGGCCTTAGCAACTTAAGAGGCTCACATTCTTCTAGACCCTTCTTCATGGGATTCCCCACAATCCGATTTCCAGGCCTAGTGCTGGCTGCAGTACCTGCCCTGTGAGTAAGCATTGGCCAGCTTCCTTCCTCTCTGCGGTGGCAAGGTAATGAACTGCTGGTTGTAAACAGTTGAAAACAAATATTAGAAGGTCATTGTGCTGCTAAACTTTGATATATTGAGAAATGGGAACTTTCGTGGGGCTTCTCAAGTATTGTCATGCAGGAAGCAGTGGAGTAAGTGGATTCATCTATCACTGGTGAAAACATGGGCACAGCATCACTGCTTGAAGGTTGAGCATGGAAATGCTCAACCCTGATTAAATGGCCATAATTCCTCAAGGCTATGACATGGCTGTCAGGCACGGGAAGCTGGGGCCTGAAAATATAAATTGTTGGAATTTATAATACACTGTCATTCTGTCAGGAAAAAAAAAAAGAAGTGTTGGATTCTCTCTAAATTCAAACTATGGGATAATTATTTTAGCATTTTCAAATGCTGATTTGCACATGTATTTTGGTGGTCAAGGGAAAATCCGTATTTTTTTTTAACTTTAACTGAAATATCAGGCATAGTTTGCAGCTGAAGATAACACATAATGTTTCTTTAAAATGCGTGTCGTCTTTGTTATTTTGGATGATTTGTGAATAGCATTGAAGTATGGATTATGAGGTTGGGATAATCAGGGATGGTGAACAGTAGACTTATCTTTGAAGTTTCAGACACTTACCTTACAGAAATGAAAAATTAGCTAGTGGGTATATTTCTTTTCTTCCAATAAGGAACCTCCCCTATATACATTGGACTTATTTCGGTTCTTTCAAAGAATAAGAGAGGGTACAAGTAACTTATTGGAGCAAGAAATGAGGCATATGTCTGACATTTGGGACTAAGATCATGCTTTTGTAGGTCTGAGACATGTGGTCTGGCCACAGCAATAATTCTTTATTTAGCTATCATTATGGGCCTTAGTGTATACCATGGAAGATAGGACAGAAGAACAAGGGGAAGACTTTCTTCAAGTAGCTTACCATTCGTAAAGACAAAACACAACTACATGTAGCGATATGCATACGATTATTTTAGAAGGCAAATGGGGTTAATCGTATTCAAAGAAGAGAAAGAGCAATACTGGCTCTGTAGGGGGGTGGTAAATGGAGTAGGTCCTTCCTTCACAAGGATCCTGAATGATAAGGACAATTTTTAAAGTCTGATGGAATATTCTTATAATGGGAAATTTCAAAGGTAAAGGTGCTGTAAGGATATGTATGATCCTAAGATTCTCTATGTGTTTGCGCCACATTTTATGATATTCTGTAACTTCCCTTCATCCTAAAGCACCTAACATAGTGCTTTGCTTACAATAGGTGTGGAATAAATGTCTGCAGGGTTCAATTTCCTGATGTTGATCTTTCTATAAGGAAATGAAAAAAAATCAACATCATACTCGGTGGATGAAAAACGAGAAAGCAAATGTCATTTCCTCAGTACTGAGCAGATGGGTCTGCTAGATTGGAGCCCCTTGAAGATGGGGCCTGTCTTACTCATCGGTCTCTTTCTAGTGTTTTTTGCAACACCTGGTACAGAGTAGGCGCTGAAAGCTGATGAATGAATGGACAAATATGTATGGGTGGCCCCGATGATCTCTGCATACTTGACGGAGCTCACACGTGTCAACGCTACACCTGTCTGCACTGCACCACAGCTGGTTCTAGTGAGATCAGTCAACACTTACCCAGATAGTGTGTGGGACCCAGGCCCAAGGCTTTGTCCCTTCTCCCCTTTGAGACAGGTTTTCATAGAGGAAGCTATAAAAAGATAAACAGACATAAACTATATGCCAGATCTTCACTCTTCTAGTTGAAAGAGCATGTCCTGCTTGCAATGAGAATACAGAACAAAGCCCAGAATCTTTATCCTGTGACTTAAATCAAAATGACTGAGATTTTCCTGGTTCATTTGTTATAAGGAAGTATCCCCATCTCTCCTAGAAAATAGGCAACATCCTGGCTATGATTTCTGTAATCAGATTAGGGCCTAAACCTAGTATAGCTACAAATAATATGTTTCCCGTATAATGTGTGTGTCTTCCCTGTTACAGCGTCTGGAGAGGCATACAGACCCCTTTTTCTGGGAATACACACTTTCTGTCTGAAACTTGAAATGACAACAGATTCTCTGATTATGCAGAAACATGACAGTAAGATGTTTCCCGTAATAAGCAAATAAACAAAAAATACTATTTTCAAGCTTCTAAATGATATGGCAGTGGAGATGACAAATCTCATCTGGACCAGAGTTCTCCACGTTTAGATGGAGTACTCGAGAGAAATTGAATGCTAAATGATTCATAATCATAATGATCAAAATTGCAATTATTTTGAAGAGAAGATTTAACTTCACAAGCCAGTTTAGCTGGATCCATTGAGAACTGTGAATAGCTTTAAAACTATGTAAGTTCTTCTTCCTATTTATTTTGTGGTTGTAACTTGGCACTTTTTATACACGGGTCTTGTGTCCTATCTCCCCATGTTGACAAAGCAAGAAGGCTTCTCCCCCAGACTTGTAGGTACCTTGACATGTCACAGATGAATAGACGGCATTGCGGAGTGAGCAGGTGCAGGCCTTTGGCCTGGTTTTGTTACACTGAGTCCACATAAGGAATTCTATTCAATGGTGAGGATATATCTGACTAGTTCAAAGTGATTCATTAGCACAAAGAAATAGCAGAGTGGGAGCAGTTCTCAGAGCCTTTGGCAAGCATGTTAAAGCAGGCCCATGACAGATGAACTCAATAAACTAACAGCTTAAATGGCAGTTGGGAACTGGGACTGCTGAGAAATGAATGTGCCGACCTTACAATAGTGAGCAAAACTTCATGACTAGAAAACACAAACTTTCGGGCCCCTGTGGGAGAATGTATCCTATTATGTAGGCTTTAAGGGGAGGAGAAGGGGACTATACAGTTATATATGCCATTAATTAAACTTAGCACTGAGGACATGGGTGTCTACCTTATGCCTGATTAGCATATTAGGTCAGGAGCATTAGATATTTACAGACTGTTTTTGCATCAGAAACCATAAGGGAAATGGCCCCTCAGAAGTCCATCTATAATTCATGGACCAAATCAGAAGCTGTGCATGGAGATTTACATTGCTATGTATTCTTTCTCCTCAATCAAGTGGGAGCCAGCCATGCATGAGGAAGGTCCCTCCACACCATTTCTATTGATGTTGTTTTCAAGATGCTTTCGATTTCCTGAGGCATGGGCAAGGACCATGGGAGAGAATGGTATATATAGGTGAAATTAAAAGAATTAGTGGATCTTTCAAAGTTTCGCAGGTATCTAATAGACAAAAACAAATTATTTTAAGTCTGGAACATGGAAAGATACCTTATAGGCAACACGGTCAGGTTCAATTGTGTAATATATTTTTTATTTCTTTGATAATTCAGGATTATTTAGTCTAGCTATTGCATTAGCCACTATGATATGTTTTCCCATGTATTTATATTTCTCTCCCATTTTAGAACCTGCTATACAAAAACTGGGTTTTCTATGTAAGTGTATTTTGGCATACATGTATGTTATAGATTTTTTCAATTCAATACATTTATTTTGAATGCTTTACATAAAACCTCTCTTTAGGATTTTTTCTTAATTATACAGCAAGCTATGTGTTTTGAAATTTTCCTTGCAAAAGGTTAACAATTTTATCAAGCCAACAGTAGAAATTAAGAGAACAAATGAAAATAGCTTTTTAACTTATTATGGAATTTCTATCTTCAACAGCAAAGTGTTAAAGTGGGAATTATAAGTCGCCTGTGAGGGCTGTGTGACTAATCACATTCACAGTCAGACAGCCGCTCAGAACCAGTCTTTCCTAAGCACCAAGGAGCAGCATGCCAGTCTCACTGAGTAATTGCGGGGATAACCAAATCCCTCACCAGCGTTGGGGGTGATGTGGCTGCTAGACGGCGGACCAGAGACTGGCATGGAGCACACACAGATGGTGGAGAATCCAGTACTATCTAGCACTGTGTTTACTTGTGCTCCGAGTCCTTCTGAATCCATTTTAGTGCAATTAGTTTGAAAAGATAAAAACTATCACTTTCCAGTAACTTCAACCCAAATCCTAAAGTATGTAAAAGTGGCCTGTTTCTAATATCAGATTTCAGATTTCTATCTGGTGAGCCTGCCCGTGTCTAGGTCAGGCAAGAGGATTCCAGACAAGATCAACATACCGTGTACTTTTTGCCTTGTATGCTGTAAGACAATATGGACTAAGTTATGTGCATACATTAAAAAAAAACTCTGCTCTGTTTATTCTCCAGTAATTGTTAGGTGTGTAACTTTGCCTCCCATGCTATGTAATTCTTAGTTCATAGTAATTGCCAGCCACATGAGCCAGGTCTTGTCTCATTTTCTTTCAATGGGATTACATCTTCCTAAATATGTGTTTGTAAAACAGCAGGCTATGCTTGCATTCCAGGACTGTCATACCACCCATTATCCATCTGACTTGATTCCCAATACTGACCCAGTCTCAGGCCCTCATGTAACCCTCACCACATCTAAAATCCTCCTCAGTCTGTTTCCATCAGCCTGTGAGCAAAGGAAAGACATGGGTCCCAGAGACATCCCAACAGACCAAAGGCTGTTGATTGACCACATAGAATTGGGTACACATTCAAAGATGTCTCTGCCTGTGCCCCAGATGGTTAAATGTGGGTAATCATACACATCTGCAAGCCAGCTGTTGCCTTCAGCTCAATCCCATCTGATATAGAAATCCCAGGAGGTCAAAAGAAGAGCTTTTCAGTTCTCTGCTGTGCTGACATATGGCAGTGCAGGTGGATCCCTGCCCAGTAGAAGTGTCAGAATGCAGAGAAGGAAAGGTGGCCATATTGACCCTTCTTCCTATTGTTTTCATCTGCATTATGTATTAATGTAGTTGTGTCTATTAGTTAAGACAAGTGCCCTGGAAACCGGAAGCCTTTGTTCTTTTTCTAGCCAGCTGAAATCACCAAGTGGAGCTAGACAATATTTCTTGGTTCTTTGTTTCTTTTTTCATTTATATTTCTAAGTGTGGTATGCTTCATGATACAAGAAGGTGGTGGGAATCATTTTAAGTATGCAGAAGACTTGGCCAGTTGCATTTGTTTAAAGAGATCAGTGGAATCCAGAGTTAAGATTATGCTTTGTGAGGATGACAGTCACCTCTGACGTCTATTCTGTTGTGACCCCTAGAGAAAACATTAATCAAAATGGGAACAGTTCATGACATGGAAAAAGAGAGAAGAATTAAAGTCAAGGATAAATTCACATGAAATATGTGGGAATTATCAAATATATTATGGTATTATTAATAATTTAAGAAGTTTTTAGGGTGGTCAAGAATAATATGAAAAAAGCAAAGACAATTTATTTTGCAAGACAAGCGACCAGAAAAAATGAGTAAATCAGGCATTAATAAGCAGACTGAGAGTTCCCTTGGGATGTCTGAATTTAAGAGTTTCTTCCCAAATCTCAACTCCAGCAGCGTGTTTGAAATTCCTTGATAGGCATGTACAAGAAATAAGTTGTATGGTTGCCTGCTATATTATTTCTTCTTTAATCATGTTTTCATAAGAGTCTTATCAGACATCTCTACCTGAAGGGACAGAGGTAATAGTGTTTCTTTCCCAAAGAATGTATTTCCTCATTCTGGGTCTTTCCTTTAATTTCTCCCTTTGTCTATAAGCTCACTACTGGCCACATTCTTTTTGGCAAAAAAGGAAAGAGATCAAGTCAATGAAATTGCCCTATGGAACATATTATTATATTTTCTCTTCCAGGGATAATTGCATTATCATTGTATTCCTGGAAACACCTTCAGTGTTTTTGCCTTTTTTTTTTAAGGAAAGGAAAAAGAAAAGAAAAATAAAGAATCCCTAACCGTTCACTGTGTAGCCCACCAAAATAGGGGAATTTCAGGTGTGTTGGTGAGCATCGTTAAGGATTTCTGACATGTTTCAAATCATTCCACATATCAGTTCTCCACTTTGTTTAAGATAAGGCCAGCCACATGTCCATATTTGTCTTTGTGCATCTCATTTAAAGATTTTACTTATTTATTTGACACAGAGAGAGAGAGAGAGATCACAAGGAGGCAGAGAGATAGGCAGAGATGGATGGGCAAGCAGGCTCTCTGCCAAGCAGAGAGCCTGATGGGGGGCTCCATTCCAGGACCCTGAGATCATGACCTGAGCCAAAGGCAGAGGCTTAACCCTCTAAGCCACCCAGGCACCCCTGTGCATCTCATTTAAAGGAGGAGATTTATCCATAAGGCATGTGTTGTGGTTGGGGTACAGACACAAATAGGAATGCAGAAAACATCCAAGAAAAGAAAGGAACATTTTGACTAAAGCCATTTCTCTCTTAAAGAAGTCTTGTTAAACCAAAATAACTTTTGCTAGATTCTTTGGGGACTGGGAAACAACCTGAATGATCAATATGCTTCCTTGATTTGCTTTATAAAACCAAGTGGCTCTTCTCTCATTAGTGAAAATTATAAAACTATGCAATCTTGCATCCCTGCGGGTATATATGATCTGCTTTTTTCATATCCCTTATTTCCTCCTGGAGTCTATGAGACTAGTTTTGGGTAATGGTTGCACCATAGAAGTTTTAATATAACAACTTCTTCATTTTAATTTGCCTCCAGATAATAGTTTGCTTTCTTAATTAATGCTGTGAAAACACACATTATGATCTTTACCTGAAATACATTTTGATTAACACCAGTACCTATGGTTTCGGTTGACTAAAGTACTCTTTTCTCCCTGCTGAGAACTGTGCTCTGTTAAGCAGCTGCTTCATTCCACCCCAGAGGTTGCTACATTTTGCCAACTGTAAGAATTATGTTTATTTATGGCAGAGTTTGTAAAGATCCTCATATCAATTGAGATACTATCCCCCGCATTCTCTGAGACAGGTCAACATCTCTCTCATTGTTGCTCTTACCTTTGCTCTTTCTCAGTCTGTCCCCTGTCCCTCTTACAGAGGATCTCAGTGTCTATATACCTTCATAAGATAGAATGCCTATGAGCTTCATGGAACAACTACTTGTAATAATGATGACGATAAAATAGTGGCAGTTTATTGAACAATGCCTATGCATTTGGCTTTATTGCAGGGTTTGTGCATTACATTATCTTACTTGTTTCCACAACAACCCTATAAAGCAAGAAATATTATTATTCCTCGTATGCAGAGGAAACCAGCTGAGGTTCAGAGTGGTTACAATATGAGTGGAAGAACAGCTGTACTGTGCCTGCTTTGAATCTATCCATTCTTTAAGTTGAAATTAAACAGTCTATCTCTCTACATGGCTATTATTCACTTGAAATGAGAGGCCAAGAGCCACTGACCAATCTCTGTGTAATAGAATGCTTGTTCTAAAGGGCAAATCAAATCATGATACCTTCCCAACCTAAAATTATTCAATTGATCCAAATTTCCCGACAATAAAGTTCCAGTTCTTTATCATAATGTCTTGAACCTTTGTCTCCAACCAAATGTCTCCAACATTTGGCTAATGTCTTGAATTCCATCCCTCCTCATGTCTACCTTCCCCTTTGGACTGGCCTGACTGCTAAGGATTTGCACATTTCCCTCTGTCTATTACAACTTACTTCTTTCTTTGCTCTGGCTGGATTCTACACCCCTTCAAGTCTCACTTTGGGCAGTTCTACTGATGGGGGGCCCTCTTGATAATCTCTAGGTCCCTATTTGGTTCTCCTATGTTCTCATAGCACCCCAAGCTTGCCTATCTCTTTATTCACCTATTCTTTCTCTTTATTCACTTGGATTTTTCAGTTACTTATTAGACAAAGAGGTCTTTGAAGGCATAGGAAGCTTCTCCACCCCTGTATTTCCATCCACTCAGTCCCTGGCACCAAGTAACATTCAAACAATATATGCTTAATGGATGAATAAGCAGAATATCAAAGATCAAGGCTGAACTAAAATGAACCTTGATAAAACTTTACAGAGTTAATATATGTTACTGTTATTTTTTTACGTTTTATTTTTTTTATGTTACTGTTATTACTTCAAACTCAATTATGTGAAAAGAATTCCTGTCTCCCTCAGGTCAGTGCACGGTGGTTGGTTTAGGATGGCATGAGGTCAAAGTCTGGCAAATGCGTTAGGTTAATTTGACTAGAACAATGGGGAAGAAGAAGTTTTCCATTACTGACGACATAGAAGTGGGGACATACAGACCTGGATCTGTGGATGGCCTCCCGGAAGAATGAGGCTGATCGAAGTCAATCCAAGTTGGGTTTCTTTTGCTTTTCCTTTTTAAAATATTTTATTTATTTATTTGACAGAGAGAGAGAGACAGAGAGAGAGGGAACGCAATCAAGGGGAGTAGGAGAGGGAGAAGCAGGCTTCCCGCTGCGCAGGGAGCCCAATGCTGGGCTCGATCTCTGTCTCAGGACTCCGGGATCGCGACCAGAGCGGAAGGCAGATGCTTAATGACTGAGCCACGCAGGCACCCTGTCAAGTTGGGTTTCTCTATCTTCCCACTAAAATATTCCTAATACCCTGTCTTGGTTTGTATTCTCATTTTACTCTTTTTTTACTCTTCACCCCGTCAATCCTTAAATGTTTGCCTGAATTATTTTGAGATGCAAATGTAATCATGTTTCTCCCTTTTCTAAAAGGCTTCACTAACTTCCCATAACTCTTCAGTGAATGCTATAGTATTGAATAAGACCCCAATCTGCCTGTGTAGTCCTATTTACTGTTACTGCCTCTCAGGTCACAGCTCTAACTCTTACATTTGATATTCCCTTTCTACAAAATGAGGTTTCCAAGGGCTTGACATATGCATTTCTTTCATTCTGAGTATCATCCTCATCCAACCTTGTGCATGAATGTCCCTACATTAAATGCTGATTAAATATCATCACTTCCCAGCTCCTATACTATTAGTTGCTCCATTTTCTCTCTTGTAAAATTTAAAACCTGCTTCTGGTAGCATCTATTGTACTAAGTTGTAGTTGTATAATTTCATCACTATCTCTCTATGGAACATATATTTTTCTGTTTCATCTAAATTGTAGAATTTATGGGCATAAAATTATTTATAATGACTCTTTATTGTCCCTTCCATCCTTTAACTCATTTCTGATATTCGTAATTTGTGTTTTCTCTATTTCTTAGCTATGAGTTTATTTTGTTACTGTTATTCGTAGATTATATATTAGGCTATGTAATAATATAATACATTTTATATATTTTTAATATTATATAAGTAAATTTTGTGCTTATATTTATTACATACAGAATATATAACATATAAACTAAATTATAAGTTATATTTTATTATATTTAACTGGCTTATTAATTGTATTAGCATTTTCAGAAGCAATGGGACTTTGTTATTTTACTTTGATTTTTTCCTACTTCATTGATCAATTTTTATCTTTATTTCCTTCCTTCCACCTATTTTAGATCTAATTTTCTCTCTCTCTCTCTTTTTTTCCCTTAACTTAAGAATGTAGATACCTTGATTCATGGTTTCTTAGAATCTTCTTTCTTAAATTCTTAAAAATTATTTCCCTTTAACCACTGCTTTATATCAAGGGCCAGTAAACATTTTCAATAAAGATTCAGATAGTAAATATTTTGGGGTTTGTAAGCCATGTAGTCTGTCACCACTACTCATATGATATGAAAATAGCCGTAGACAGTATGTAAATGAATGTTTAGGATGTATTCCCATAAAACTTTATTTATAAAAATAGGCAGCTGATTGGATATGGCCTTCAGTTTGTACTTCACTTATGCTTTTATATGTACCTCACAAATTGTGATAAGCTATATCTGAATTACAATTCATTATCATATATGACTTCTTGTGATTTTTTTGTCCATCGATTATAAGTGGTTGCTTTAATTTTCAAATATATTACTTTTAATATTTAATGTTTCAAATATTTTCTTTTTCCATCTTCTGTATTGATTTCTAATTTAATTCCTCTTTGTTAGGAAAGCACAGTCAATAAAATTTTAATCTTATGAAGGGTATTGTTTTTTTTTTTTAATTCAGAAATATATGATCTGTTTTGGTTAATGTTCCACGTACAATTTGACATGGATATGTATTCTGCAGTTATTGGGTAGAATATTGTATAAACATTTTATTTCAGTTTGTATGGCAATGTTAAGTGTTAATGAAATTCAAATACAGAATTTTTATTTCTATTATATGTGCTTTTGTCTGGGTGTTCTTTCAATTACTGATAGAATATTACAATCTCAAAGTAGGATTGTAGATGTGTCCTTATCCTCCCTTTGTACTGTCAGTTTTGTTTTGTGAATTTTGATGTATATACATTTGGAATTATTAACATCTTCCAAATTTTTTTCTCTAATGATTGAAGAAAAAAGTCATTTCGCATATTTGGACTCTCCTATGAGAATTTGCCAATTAACATTTTGAGTGACAACTTTCTTATTATTTAGGAACTATAAAATATAGCTGCAATAATTGGAAAGGCCATGGAATAATGATCTATGTTTCATTTCATTTTCACACTGTCCTCTCAATTCACTATTTTAGCTGTATTTTTATGACCAAATGATAGCATCTAGCAACTAAAACATGAGTGCCTTTGAAGCAATGGCAATTTTTTGCCATTTGCCATCAGATAATCTGCTGAGGTACCCAAGCCAGAAACCTGTCTTTGCTAATATGTATGATAGTCCTGTCAAATATGTCATTTATATTTAGAGTAACATATGTCATCTTAAGTGACAATGTATTGGAACACTTACTTCTGCTTTCATAAACCCATAAAAGGTAAAAGCGAACCCACAGGATTTGAGGGAAAGACAATACATTCAGTCTAGATAAAAGCTGAATTGGGATCAAAGGTAAGCAAGTGAAGGAAAGAATTTGATAGCCAAAATCCGATTGGACAACTAAGCTTTGAGCACTGTGTGACTGGGTACAAGCACATTTTTTTTTTTTTTTTGCTAGTTTGCTAGGAAAAATGGCTCTATGTGTGAAGAACCAAAGAGATTGACCCAGTTAAGTCTCCTTGGGAGCAGGGTCAAGGCCCACTCAAGCTAACTCATGAAAGGAGTGATTTATTACAAGATGTCAGTAGGAAGCAATTGAGAATCTGAGGCTAAATACTAGGTCATAACTAGGTCTCTTGACAAATGGGACCAAGTGAAATTTTGACATTAAGACCAAAATGGGTGGTTGAACTCCTGAGGGCCATTGAATTCTAAAAGTCTATTGGCTAATTAAGTTATTCCTAATCTGTGGACTGCAGGTCCATCAGAAGTGAGCAAAGGGTTAAATATAAAGGATATTTGACTGTATATGCATACAATGTACTGTAGTTTGAAAAATATTACTGTGTTTAACACATGTATGTTCTGCTGGAAGGAGAAACTGATGTCCCTGGGAAGCCTTGAGTTGAGCAACTGAGTCCTCGAGCTTTTATTTTTTTTCAATTGTTCAGTATTTATTTCCTGTTAAGTGGAGCCTTGGGCACTTGAAAGGAGTTACAAAATTTCTGCTTGAGGGCACTATCTGCTGCAAGCAAAGTAGGACTGACTTAAAATTCAATGAGATTTTGACAAATCAGTCTTAATCTGAGTTAACTGGTTAACTATTTGTATTTATTAAAGTGGTATTTTAGTACTCTTCATAGATTGGCACTCTGGTCAGGTCTCTGGCATGCCTATTTTTTACCACGCTTTGTTTTGTTTGGTTGGTTGCTTATATTACTTGATAATGTGTGTGTGTGTGTGTGTGTGTGTGTGTGTGTGCATGCGTGCACATGTGCACTTAATGTTTTAAGGTGTCAATACATTTACAATAGTTTTCAGTCATTTTCTCAAACACTGATAGGACATTAACTATATTGTGGATCTAAAAACTTCTTTAGCGTCTAAAAGGGGTCTTCGTAGATGAAAAATGAGCAACTACTCTCTTGAAATGTAAAGTTGCCAGCTGCGAAAAGAAGATCTGTTTTTATTTTACTGTGGTATGTATTTTTTTATTTATAAGCTCAATCTTATTTATAAAAGGCAACCAGAGTGTCCTTTTTCATTCAGAATTGCTGTTTCATTTTATTTATTTACTCAAATACCCACTTTCTCTATTACAGATATCACTTCTCATTTGACATCCCCTTTGCTTCCTACTCCACCCATCTCCCACTGAATAAACTAATGCAATATCATTTGTAGAAATGTCAGAATTTACATCATCATCCGTCTATATTTCTCTTTCAAAGTAATTTAGAATCTGTGGCATTGTAAGAGTCTTTTAGCTTAAACAATTCTGAAAATTTTCGTAGAGTTTTCCAGATGTTTTTCTGAATGGAAACTTTGTTAAACCATAATCTGCCGGGACCTCAAAAAATATTTGGTTGGTAGTTTTTCCTTTTCCTTTCTCTGCTCCAAATTGAAATTGAGTTCTATGTCATCTTTGGACAGAAAGATTTTTCTCCCTTCTTTTCCTTCCTCAATGGACCACGCTACACTTTTAGAGTAATAAAACATCATTTAAATGAAATGTACAAAGCAATAACCACTGAGTTCAATGCCATTAAATATTTATCAATACAATAGTACAGGTTTGACTGTGAAGTAAACATTAAGTCCTGTAAATTTAATAGTTTCCTGTAAAAGGAAAAAAATATTCTTTCCAAGCTTTTGCAACCGAGAATACTGGACTTAACAAATAAATATTTCATAGTGTGCCAAAATGGAATTGCAAATGATTGACCACATCCTATACTGTACAGGGAAAAGGCCACTATTGTTTGTACATGTGTGTTTCATTCAATATTTAACTTTGGTGGATAAATAGCATGAAGTTGCTATTTCTAAATTAACCTTTGTTTTTAACTCACTACAGATGAATGACTATAGGTGCAGAGAAAAGACACTGGAGGATTTAGGGAAAGAGAAACATCAGGAAATCTTGACTTGATATGTCCTGCTCAGATCAAGAATTGCTGATTTAAATTTGGAGGGATTAGACCACAGGTAGTGAATTTTCTATACTGACATTGATATATGTAAGAAAAACAACTACTGCTTCTGTGTTTTTTTGTTTTTGTTTTTGTTGTTCCCCCAGGAAAAAATAACAAAAGTAAAAATTTAACAAAGTGGTTTTAAGACACTAAAAGGCAGAGGAAATTACTAATTATGATCACACACTGACACCAATGATGTTTCTTTAGTAAAAGCTATATGTGTGTCATTAACAAAAGCTATCTTACATTGGAAAATTGTTATCATTTTTCTTAATTTGTATTGGGAATACTGGAGGAATATATCCTATGAGGGCTATATTGATTAATTCAGTCACAAAACACTAAACTCAGAGTATCTCTTTACACGTTGAAATATTCTAAAATGCACACACATATACACATACACACACCTACCTACCTTTGGTCTTTTGGCTTCCTAATGCAATAAATTACTGACAGACCACAGATACCCCATATCAAGGTAATTATGAATAATTAAATACCATTAAATATTTAATCCTAGAAATAATTATGTATTTAGCAGAGAAGAAATAAGTATTTGTTATAACAATGATGGTTATGAAAATAAGATAATGTTTCTAACAAAAATTATTATCTCTTTTAATGACTTTTAATGAATGCAGCAATATTAGAAGCACTCTTCTAGACAATGAATGTCCAATAGATCTAGGTGATTTTTTTAGTCTCATAGACTCCACATAGCCCTCTATACCAGATACCCTTACAGAAAACTGTTGCCAGGGCACACCTCTCTACAGTGGAGAATCCAGAATTTGTAGCTTTTCTGCATGAGTTATTTTCTATGAGCACCTCTCCTTTCTTCCTCATGGTTATCAACAAGTCTGCTTCTCTCTTTTTTTTTTTTTTCCTCCTCTTCTTTTCTCTTGTCTTCTTGTCTTTTTTTCCCCCTCCTTTCCCTCTGTTTTCCAGTTGATTCCCCATTTCTGGTTTATGACCAGAGCCCCATTCCTTTTATCTCATCATCTCTCAGGAGGGAGAGATGTGTATATATATATATATATATAGAGAGAGAGAGAGAGAGAGAGAGAGATGTAAATTCCAAGGAGATTAGTGAAGAAGTCTGATCCAGTGTCTGGGGGTAATACAATTCAGCGAAATGTGTAATGAGAGGCTTATTTTCGAAGAGTTTGGGTCCTGGAGGGAGGCTCTGTGGCTTCAGTGAGGACCCATTGAACCCACTGCCTCCGGGTCTGGATGTAGAAGGCAAGAGTGGTACCACAATTCTAGCCTAAGAAATTGGTAAATAAGAATGACATTCTGGTCATTTTAGAACCTAAGACATCAGTTTGGTTGTTGAATGTCTTTCTCCAACTACAGTGTTAATTTTTTCAGTTCAACAAAGCAGACTTTATGAAGTTGGAATGCTGGATGATGAATAACATGGATCCCGTCTGTGTTGTTCTCACATGGGCAGCCACTGTTTATATTCAATGCTAACCTTCCAGAATTTTAGAAGAATCCAGCGCCTCATGCAGCCTTAAAAAAACAAATCCCTTCCACCAAGCTTTTAGCGAGATATGTGCATTTTGCTCAAGAGTTCATTGAAAAGGAAAAGAGGACGTATATTAAATGTTACATAGCAAAAATCAAGATAAATCCTCAATTCTCATATCTGTTCCTTTCTAAGCATTTCTTGTGTCCTTCAGCCACCAAATTATCTCTACAAAAACTTTCAAAGCAGCCTCTTTATTTTCCCTCTCCTGTGTTCTGGGTTCCAGAACTAGAAATCCTCCTTTTGAATTTTTCTATATTTTTCATTCCATGTTTATTTTATGAGTAATTTCAGTCTATGACAGTCCTTTCCCACTTTCACCACTAAATCCATTTTACTTGATTCAAAGGCCAGCCAACCCCTCTGTTATAATGATCCACCCTCCTTAGACGTCAATGACATGTGGCTAGTATGCCCCCTTGTTTCTTTCTTGTCATAAATACAACATTTATGATATATATTATATATACTATTAATAATATAATTATATTATAATATATCTTATATTTAAAAATATGTGTGTATATATATATATTATTATTTCCAGCTTTTTGATGTCATGCAAGGTCCTTAACCTTTCTAAGCCTCAAGAATAATAACAGTACTTATGTCAAAAGGGAATAAAATGTGCATGTGTATGTGTATATGTATATATTGTGGGTTCCGAATAGTGTCTGGCCCATGGTAAGTGCTACAGAATGGTATGTGTTATTATTTTTATCATATATATCATACCATTGGAGTTTACTAAAGGAGTTATAAAAATAGAAGTTTCAAAAAAGACAAAAAAGTTTAACTTAGCTAATCTAGCTCAGAAGACAACTTAATAAAAAATATTTAAAGAGAACTAAAGTATTTTTCCCCTTTGGCAAGACTCAAGCGTCGCACTCTGACCTCGTTCTGCACCCCAAGAAAAGCTCTTATCTTCACCAGAATCTCTGCCTTCTTTCTGGTTGTGCCTAGAGGGGTAGTCAGATGACCTAACTCTTTCGCTTAGGGAGTGTTAAAATGTACAAAGGAACCTGAATAGCGAGCTGTCATTGCCTTGCTCCAGGCATCTTGCCAGGTTGTGAAGTTGAATATTCAGTTGAGTTTGTATCTCATCATCACAGCTACGGCCTTCAGGGGAGGGGGGACCAAAAGGGCCAGACAGCGATGAATTAATGAAGCTCTGTGGGAAGTCTAAATAGAGACAAAAGTTTTCATCTATATTTGTTTAAGAATGTTGAAGTAGAGCCTGCTTTCCAAATGCCATGTCTAATTTAAGAGCAGGCCTGCAGTGGTAATAGCCCAATATCACCATGTCTCTACTGCCTGCTAAAGCTGATACCAGGAGACTTCATGCTGTGGAAACAATTATATCAACATAATTGGAAAATATTTTTTTCGTTGCAGTTCTGCCTTAATTAAAGCTCATTTTACATCTTGGGGAAGGAAGTGTTTTCTCAAAACTTTGAGGGCATATTTAAATGTCTCATAAATTAAAGCCTAGATCAAACACACAAAAGAAGGCTAATGTAGATCAGGGATACAGAGAATCAAATAGAGATTTTTACTTCAGGTGATGGAGGTTTGAATCCTAGTCCTGCCACTTACTGGCTAATGACCTTGGGCAGGTGACTTCAAATCTGTACCTCTAGGTTTTTCTACTGAAAATGTTTATGACTAATGTGTGCTTCTGTGAATTGTTGTGGGAAATAATTTGCCCATGAAAATATCTTGAGAAGTATAGGGGTAGAAAGTGAGATCCTGGGTAAATCTAGTGGTAGCAAAGCTACTCTGCATCACCAAATGAGAGAAAATTGTTTTATGCTTCTGAGAGTAGCATAAAGAATGGAGAGGATTTCAAAAGAGAAAAGGGAGTTGGGGGGAGAAATTAACAAAATGGCCCAAAGCTAGACCATGTGGCTTCATAGATCTCAGGCAGTGGGTGGCTGTACTTGTAGGACTTTTAAGACATTAAATAACAAGAATATCTAATATACAATTTTTAGGGTTCTTCTTTGATGCAATCCCTCCCATTCCAGAATGGAATAGATATCCGGTGATATCTACCAATCACATCAGTGATTAGATGTTTTATTGTTGGTGACACTAGTGGTGGAAATTGTGGAGAGGAAAGATTTAGCCAAGTTTTATCTCTGGTTCATCACTGTGTAAAAAGAGGGCATTGTTGGAAATAAGAGCTTGAGAAAATAAGCCCACCAGAAAAATCACAGGTATCTTAGAGAAATCAGGTTAACTATTGGGTACAGAAGAAGGATTTGAGATGAAAATCAAAGAACTTGGCAGGCCTACCTGATACCTGGGTTACAGATGTACAGCAATCAGTGTGCTGACTGACATGCATATGTATTCAATAAATGGTTATTAATCTTATGAAACCAATGAGGATAGCTTAAAACAATAATATTCTATTTTGAATAAGTAATACTTTACTCTTTAGATGTCATTTCACTTTAAAAAAAAAAGATTTTATTTATTTATTTGACAGACAGACATCACAAGCAGGCAGAGAGGCAGGCAGAGAGAGAGAGGAGAGAAGCAGGCTCCCCACTGAGCAGAGAGCCCGATGCGGGGCTTGATTCCAGGACCCTGGGATCATGACCTGAGCCAAAGGCAGAGGCTTTAACTCACTGAGCCACCCAGGAGCCCCGTCATTTCACTTTTTAATCTCCTTATCTCATAGAACAGGTTGTTCCTTCCCTCCCCCAATGGTTTTCTCCAGAATATTAGTAATCACAATCCATTATTGACTGATTACATATTTGAGGATAGATTTTCCAGGAGTAAGGTTATATCCATATTTTCTGCTCATAAAGCATAATAAAGTGCCTGGCACATAGGTGCAGTCAACAAACCTCTCTTGACTAAACCAGTGCATTTGTGTTTGATTCTCACAATAATAAATAGGAGACATATTGTTTCCTTTATGGACAAACTGAAGATCAGAGTGATATGCCCAAAATTCACATGGGTAGTCAGAGACAGTCATGGCTTAGACCTAAGCCTTCTCAGAGATTAGAATTCTTCTCATCTTATTTCATTTCATTGCAAGATTTTTCCAAATAGATAAGGCAAGAAGTAACAGAATTTAAAATCTCTGAGATATTTACTTAATTTTATGGAAAATTAGACAATTTCTTCTTCCTACTAGTTATTACTCTAAAAAGAGATTGAATGTTTGATAACAGATTTTATCAATCTGTGTCCATGCTGGATTTAGCCTTCATTCTTCAAAGTGAATTTGCATAACTTTTAATTTGTCATGTTATTTCCAACTAAGAAGAAATGAATGCACTTTGTGTTTGGTCTAATGAATTCATGACCTTGAGATGTATTCTGGGATCTTAAAATCCTGAACAGAGATTTTGACTTTAGATGGTTAGATGCTGCTTATCCCAATATATTATCTTTAAGTTGAAAAAAAAAAAAGCATTTGGCATCAGAAAACAGAAAGTGTAGTCCCTAGAGTCCCAGATGCTCTCAAAAGCAGAACACTGACCAAGTTCAGAGAAACCTATCATTTACTTTTCTCTTTACTCTTATCTAGTTTTATTATCAAACTCTGTTCTAATCTCAGATTAATGCTTGGAAGTCAGTTCTTAACTTCACACTTTCACAGATTTGTTATCCCTTTTCTACTCAACTAAGTACCCAATTTTGGCCATGTACTCTTATCCTTATGTTATACTTTGGTAACTGTATCAGTTTCAGAGTTTTCCAGCTAAAAATGACGGAAAACAGAAATGCAGTGGTTTAAAAAAACATGGGTTTATTTAACATTATAACAAGAAATCCAGAGGGATCCACTCGAGCTGGGAGGACTGCTTAGGGATGGTCTCAATGTCCTGCTTTCTCTATTTCTGTCTCAACCCAGAAGCTTTTCCTCACATAGTTTCAAGATGGCAGCTGTGTCTTCAGACATCTAGTGGGAAAGTCTTGGGAAAGTCTAGCCTTTTCATTTATGGAGACCTAACTTTATATTCATATAGTCTGTCTTTTTTGACCATGTAGGTATCAAATGGCTGACACTAGCTAGAAGGTGGCTAGGAAAAAAAGGTTAGTGGATGAGAGCAGGGAAAACCAGGAGGGTCTACATAAATGATCTTACAGTTTTCCTCAAAATTCTAACTTTACTTTTCTTTCCTCAGATCACAGGTCTCTAATATATAGGAGAGAGGATAACTATAATATACTTAATGTCTACAGTAAAACTTCAAGTCCCAGAATCTGAGAATCTCAGACTTGCCAAAGACTTCAAGGGTCATCTGAACCAATCTCGTATTCAAGTTCAATTTTTTTAATAAATTTTTTTTATTTTTTATAAATATATAAAGTATTTTTATCCCCAGGGGTACATGTCTGTGAATCGCCAGGTTTACAGCACTAACTTCACAGCACTAACCATAGCACATACCCTCCCCAATGTCCATTACCCCACCACCCTTTCCCTCCCCCCCTCCCCCAGCAACCCTCAGTTTGTTTTGTGAGATTAAGAGTCACTTATGGTTTTTCTCCCTCCCAATCCCATCTTGTTTCTTTTCTTCTTTTCCTACCCCCCTAACCCCCCATGTTGCATCTCCACTGCCTCATATCAGGGATATCATATGATAGTTGTCTTTCTCTGATTGACTTATTTCACTGAGCATGATACCCTCTAGTTCCATCCACGTCATTGCAAATGGCAAGATTTCATTTCTTTTAATGGCTGCATAGTATTCCATTGTGTATATATACCACATCTTCTTTATCCATTCATCTGTTGATGGCCATCTAGGTTCTTTCCATAGTTTGGCTATTGTAGACATTGCTGCTATAAACATTCAGGTGCATGTGCCCCTTCGGATCACTACATTTGTATCTTTAGGGTAAATATCCAGTTTTTGGATATTTAGGGTAAATATCCAGTTTTGCTGGGTCATAGGGTAGTTCTATTTTCAACTTTTTGAGGAACCTCCACGCTGTTTTCCACAGCAGTTGCACCAGCTTGCATTCCCACCAACAGTGTAGGAGGGTTCCCCTTTCTCCACATCCTCGCCAGCATCTGTCATTTCCTGACTTGTT
>PISX010019082.1:0-38952 GCA_004024625.1 Mellivora capensis
CCAAAGGCAAAGGAAACAAAAGCAAAAATGAACTTTTGGGACTTCATCAAGATCAAAAGCTTCTGCACAGCAAAGGAGACAGTCAACAAAACAAAGAGGCAACCCACGGAATGGGAGAAGATATTTGCAAATGACAGTACAGACAAAAGGTTGATATCCAGGATCTATAAAGAACTCCTCAAACTCGACACACACAAAACAGATAATCATATCAAAAAAGGGCAGAAGATATGAACAGACACTTCTCCAATGAAGACATACAAATGGCTATCAGACATATGAAAAAATGTTCATCATCACTAGCCATCAAGAAGATTCAAATTAAAACCACACTGAGATACCACCTTACACAAGTTAGAATGGCCAAAATTAGCAAGACAGGAAACAACGTGTGTTGGAGAGGATGTGGAAAAAGGGGAACCCTCTTACACTGTTGGTGGGAATGCAAGTTGGTGCAGCCACTTTGGAGAACAGTGTGGAGATTCCTTAAGAAATTAAAAATAGAGCTTCCCTATGACCCTGCAATTGCACTACTGGGTATTTACCCCAAAGATACAGATGTAGTGAAAAGAAGGGCCATCTATACCCCAATGTTTACAGCAGCAATGGCCACGGTCACCAAACTGTGGAAAGAACCCAAGATGATCTTCAACGGACGAATGGATAAGGAAGATGTGGTCCATATACACATATATATATATATACATAGATATAAGTCCATATATACATATGTATATATACACATATACATATGGAGTATTATGCCTCCATCAGAAAGGATGAATACCCAACTTTTGTAGCAATATGGATTGCACTGGAAGAGATTATGCTGAGTGAAATAGTCAAGCAGAGAGAGTCAATTATCACATGGTTTCACTTATTTGCGGAGCATAAGAAATAACATGGAGGACATGGGGAGATGGAGAGGAGAACAGAGTTGAGGGATATTGGAGGGGGAGATGAACCATGAGAGACTATGGACTCTGAAAAACAACCTGAGGGTTTTGAAAGGGTGGGGGGTGGGAGGTTGGGGGAGCCAGGTGGTGGGTATTATGGAGGGCACACATTGCATGGAGCACTGGGTATGTTGCAAAAACTATGAATTCTGTTACGATGAAAAGAAATTTTTAAAAAAATTAACTGCAACAACAACAAAAAAAGTCAGTGCCGAATACCAGGTGATGCACATAGGAGACCGTCTTAGGACTGAAGAGAGCAGTGTGTGGGTATCTGGCCAGATCACCAAATATGTGCATTCAGGGTTTACACATCTCACAGGTTTAAATATCCCACCAGCAGAATCGTCTCTTTCACAATAGAACACATGTCAGTTAAGTGGTGAATTACATCCTCCTCCCCTAACCTTCCTGTGGTATTTATCAGTGTTTTCAGCACTGTTTCTGAAAGTGAGAATGTGAGTTGGGAGGTAGGAGCAGGTGGATTTTGCAGGCACAGGCATGTGTGCAGGAGGTCAACTGGCTTTGGTACCTGCACACCGCAGGGCAGCCGGTGTGTCTACAGTGTGTCTCAGCAACAGCAACCCCAATCCGAGTTCCCGCTTTTGGGGAGCATGCTAATGTGGTTTCATCTATGAGATTACGTTTCGCCCTCTTCGTCTAGGAGGCTGCCATGATATTCTCACTTTAGAGATGAGAGGTATGATCATCAGAGAGATGAATGACTTGGTCAAGGTTACAACTGTGATTCAAACACAAACATTTCTGACTCTTCCAACATGTCAGTAAATAAAAGACTGGAATTCTGTTAAAGGAACTGCCTAAGGAACATTCCTAACATTGTTCATCTTTGCCAGAGAATAATACACTGAGATATTATATATTATACATTACATATACTTATAAATATCCATATAGCTCCCTTTACACTGAGAAAATGTTAAAGGGTCGTTGAACACTATACTTCATAGACAACAAATGTTAGTCTGTCCTCTCCTACCTTTATAGGCTACGCCTATTTTCAATTAGTTCCAAACTGGTTTTTGCCTGTGTTTTAGAGTATAGACTTGTATGAATTATCAGGGCAATTCAAAAGCGCAGAGTAAGCTCACACCAGAAGTCAAGTTTAGCCCGTTTACATGGGATTCTCCAAAACTAACGACCCTCTGCCTAGACTATATGATTATGTGCTTTATTAAGGACTCACATATTTCATTCCGATTACAGGAGTGAGTTTCTGCTATCATTATGGATTTACTTTAAGGAATTTTTTTTTGAACATTTCTTTTCATGTTCCACCTTTTAAAGCTGAATAGACCTTCCGCTTGGACATCATAACCATTATCTTGAGGGTTAATAATTCATAAAGTCAGTAATGAGAGCCTAATTCTTTTAAGTAAGTCTGAAATTTACTAGCAAGCTCTGGGACTAGCAAAGACTAACCCTCTTCATGCTATTATTTTAGGGAGAATGCCCCCAGGTGAGATGGAGCTAAACGGAAAAGGAGCTAAACGGTAAATAATTGAAATAGTGTAGTCATCTTTCTCTCTGCTAAAATAAGCAAGGTAATTAAAAGGGCTGCCATCCTGTAATTACCAAGGAGTCCTGCCTTACGGACGGAAGTGGGGCTTTGTTAGACAACAAACATTCGAGCTTGTAATCTAATACAAATAATGATCCAGACACATGAGCAAGATCTGTTAAACAGCGATGGCAAACAGCCCCACACTGGCTGGATGCATCTCTCAGTGTATCATCCAGAAAGGGCACTGATTTCTTTAAGCCCGGTAATGAAACACTGGTCTGGTTCAGGGTCTGTAATGCTGACAATCAGTAGACGGCCCAAGAGGATTCACTCCCTTTGGGATTCGGGTCAGACTGCAGTCCTCAAATCCCTTTTTCCTAGAGGTGTTTTATGCATTTTGTTTAACAGTGCTTCTGAAATAATAGATCTATTTTGGTATTGTGTGTCACATACGGACTTGAACTGGTTCTTGTCTTTATACTCCGTATGAGCTCTGTCGGCCTTCCCGGAATCTGTAGTTGGTTGCAAGCTGGAATCAGTTAAGAGAGTGAACAAAAGAATCAAATGTATAACTTTGAAGGACAAACCTCCCTGAGCAACCACAGTTTAGATGCACCATAATTATATATTAAATGTGGAATGCCTGAGTTGGCCATCTTTACTTCTAATTAGTATATTGTTTCCTTTAGACTCAAATCTTTAGAATGAGTTAACTTCTTGATTTCCTCTTTGAGTGTGTCTTTGTCCTTCTGAGACCCAAAGACACT
This sequence comes from Mellivora capensis, assembly GCA_004024625.1. Taxonomy (NCBI): domain Eukaryota; kingdom Metazoa; phylum Chordata; class Mammalia; order Carnivora; family Mustelidae; genus Mellivora; species Mellivora capensis. The sequence continues at coordinate 3,249 of PISX010019082.1, forward strand.
GCTGAATTTCCTGGATTTATATTTATACCAAGCCACCTCCCCCAATTTGATAATAAGAAGTTTCCTTACAGAGAAGTTTTATCACATAAGAGATGATGAATAAAGCACTTTCCAGGAAATGTCATCTTCTTGTAAAATCTCAAATCACCATTATCTTTGGCAATGGTGGACAGATAATGCCACAGAAAAGATAGAACAGATCATTGAAATCCACCGATAAGCCTCAAATCTCATTTCAGACCCAAATTTCAAATGCTTCCCTACTCCCAACTGACTTTCTTCAGAGTCGAAGGGAAGCTGAAAAACATTAACTGACTGGAGATCCATTCTTTATTTTTTAGTTTTCAAAAATTATAAGCTATTTGCCTATAAGTTTGGAATGAGAAAGTACACAAAACACTCTTCTTCATAATGAGTAGCCTTTAAAAGTCAGTTTAACTCACCCTGTAGCTACACCTCCCAATAGCTACACCACCCTGTAGCTACACCACACAAATATGTGTGTTCATCACATTATTAAATGAGATTTTGTGCTAGTCTGTCACTTATAATCTCATTTATATTAGAAAATATAATCAGTCATGTATAGAAGGGAGAAATGCAGAGGTTCAGGGAATTACTCCTTCCCCACTTGAAACTTTTCCACCAAAGGAAATGAGAGAGAAGAACGGAGAGGGGGAAGGCAAGGGAGAAGCTCTAGAAGGTATTGCTGTTTAAGGAAAAGAACCAGAAGGGCTGAGGCAGCTGAAGCTGCAGAGAGAATTGAGAGGGGGAACTTTCACACAGAATTCTCAGGGGGATTCAGTGATTGGACTACCAGGGAAATGACTCATTGCCACATCCAGATCAAAAGTCTCTGCCCTCACCCCTGACAATGACCGTGGATTTCAGGATTTCCATCCATTAAACCCCACTCCAGATAACAGGTCCAGAATCAGAGCTTGGAAGTCATTAACCCAGGAATGTGTCCCCTCCTCAATTCCTGCCAGTTTTAGCCCTTTGTGTCTTCCACAACTCTAGGTAGGTCCATATTGGAACCAGTTGGGGGTCTTAAGTTTATAAACCTCTGGTTCTCCATCAAATTCCTTCTGTTCTGTTGGCATCCCTGCCTGTGCCCTTGGATACAAGTCCTGATCTTCTCTGATTTTATTGCACTTGATCATTGGCCTCCACAATTATGACAGAGCCCAGAACCCAAATATCTAACACACCTGCAGTCTTAACATCTTCTGGCCTATCCGGTTACCTCATTTATCACAGTACAGACAGGGATCTAACATAGTGAATGGAATGTAAAAAGTGCCCAGTAAATACTGAACGATAGATAAGATGAACTAAAAATCAGCTACACATTTAAAGAAGCACATGGAAAATATGGACAATAAAAAGTATTCATATGTGGAGTAATTTAAGAGTTCAGGACCAATGTCACCTCATCACCTGTGAATCACTTTATCATGACATTGAGTATTCTGTGGGCCTCTGACATTTATGCAATCCCATAAGAGCTAGATGTGTTGGACATGTCTTTGTGGATAACTTTGTGACACCTGCAGGAAGAACGAGGACAGTATTTGGTAATGTAAACTCCAGAAAGAAACTTGAGCTGTCTCAAGGGTTTTCTAGACATTATGATACCATACGACATTTGCCAACTTTCTGCTTTCTCGTCTTAGTTAAACCTGAGACTAAAGTGGTTAATAAACCAAAAGATCCTAACTTGGTCTCTTCAGGATAGTAATTTTCTTCTGCTGTTTTCCTTTCCCCAGCTCCATTTTCTTCAGCCCATAAATCATCTCTTGGGGTTCACATGGTACTATGCTTCCCTTCGTTTTCCTAACCATTGTTTTCAGTCACAAGATGAATCTATCCATCAACCCAAGGAGGATCAAGCAGCTGAAGACAGGCTGATCACATGAGATCAACTAGGCACTTCCAACTTACAAGCTTCCCGAAGTTTCTCTTTGTCATAGTGGAATCCTTCATAGTCTTGTAAACTGATTTTGTTCACCCGGATCCTCAGGCGGTCTGGGACAGACTGGGGACTGCAAAACAAGAACCGAGTAGTCAGACAAATGAGAGAGTGGAAGTGAGAGTCACATGCACCTGGAAGGACTAAAGGAAATAATGTCTCTTCATGCTTGGAAGAAAAAGTTCTCATTCAAACCGGAATTGTAGGTTCTTTACCAGACTATGGCCATTATCTGGAGAATGTATCTCCAGAAACCCCAAGTTTCTGGAATTTAGGCAAGAATATGGAAATAGGCAGAAAAAGCTTCTGGAAGCTTTCTGAAAGCTATGCTTTTCCTGTTTACTATTAAGTCATTAAGAATTCTAATAAGATCATGTGTTTAGTTTCACAATAAATTAGGACACAGCTGATCTGAACCAGTGAGACACAGCATAGAGCTGTAAAAAAGTGCTCTAGAAAAATGTGCCCCTTTCAGCCAAATACAGCAGTCTGGCCCTCCAAAGAGACAAGAACAAAAAACAAACAAACAAAAACCCTCTGAAAAGCAGACCAAGAATTGAGAAAGCACAGGATTGAGATCAAAATACCTCTATGTACCCCCAAAGTCCAAGAGCACCTCTCAAAGCTTATGACAGTAAATGCTGCCTGTGATGGTGATTCTGACTGCCTCAAAATGATGAAAAAATTTTAAAATATATATAATGTACTTTCTTTAGAAAGGGAATGAAGTTATAATTCATTTTAGAAGAACTCAGTGCAAACTGGTGAAGGATACATGTCAAACAATTAAAAGAGGGCAGCACCAAGCTTTCTGAAGCCTCCTGTCCACTCACAGAATGTCCTTGGGTTTTACATAATATTTTCCAAATCATTTAATCACTGGTATTAGTTGAGTGAAACAATTTAATTTTCATCATCACCACTATGGATCAATGCATTTCTTTAATATATTAATGTAACACAATCCCCACTTGTCCTTCAGTATTACCTTATACTTAGACTTCACTGGTTCAGATAATTTTAGCAAATACAGGATTGCTTCTCCTTTCTTGTGTTGTGCGATAAAAGTCGCTATTGACCAAAGTAGAAAGAACAGCATTACTCTTCTATTCATTTCAGTAAAGAAGGGAAGGACTGGAAGAGGCAAAAGGAAAAGAAAGAGAAGAAAGAGTAGGAAGGAAGAAGAAAAAGATAGATGGAAGGAAGGAGGGATAAAATATTGTCAGAATACTGCCACCTGCACCTCAAATACACACATGCATGCAATTTCACTGCAACTCTGGAAGAAGGGAACAATATTTTAATCTCATTCTCTTGCCTAATACCTCATCTTAGGGCAAAGTAGACTTAAGTCCCTCCATGTAGACTCCCATTCTAATACTCCCCAAACAACATATAGACCCAACTACGGATACATATGTGTGTACTCATACATAGTTCGCTTCCTCCTCCCACATGAAGATATTTAGATACAAGTGAATAAATTCTAAAGAGAGAGGGTGGACAAATAAAAATGTCTGAGGTTCACTGGGTTAAAAACTAAGCCAATATGAAATGACAAGATGGATAATTCTGAGGGAAAATATTGAGAAGACAAATCAGTAGACTAGTCCATGCAAAGTATGTCTGTTGGGTGTCTACTTTGTATTGGGCATTGTGCTGGACAGGGAGCAGGCACTGATAAATAAAACTGGTAGAAGTTGTGATGGGAAATAGGATTTGAAGGCATGTTTTGAATTAGTAGAACATGCCTTAAATATCATGGGTACAGGGAGGGTAGCTGAGGTTCAGAAAGGAAAAGTGATTTTATGATCACAGAGCTACTAAGTGGCAGAACTGGGAGCAAGAGTCTTATAGACTCTTCACTCATCAGTTTCATGCTTGTTTTATTGTATGATGCCAAGAATCCCATGGATTTGACAGCAAAACCATAGAGCCTGAATTAACAAAGTCAAATGATCTCTATGCGGTGTTCAGACTGTTATCCATAAGCAATCAGCTGGGGGATAGTTAAGTAAACTGTTATACACTGAAACAAGAAAACACTGGGCAAATATTACAAATGAGTGTGTGGATCTACATCTGTTTAGTGGGAAGTCTCACTGGAACATTGTGCAGTGAAAAAAATGTTATGGAAAATTACATCTGGAATAATCTCCTTCATGTAAACTGTGGAATTTTGGCATTTGTATATGTACACAAGTGTCTGGAGAGAATGTTCGGTGAGCTATCCCAAGCAGTTATTGCTACGTGATGGGACTTAAGGATTATTTTACATCAAGTATCATCATTTTCAGAAAAAGGTTTTAAAAATTATATCAATATGTAAATAAATGATAACTCAGAACCAGAGTAAAAATAAGAGTTACAGCAAAGAATGTTAGGTATTAGACGTGAGTAGGTAGGAAAGATCAGGAAAGAATTTAAACAATTAACAGAATGACCACACAGTGTTTGTGCCAGATGCTTATCCTGAAATTAAGAGGAGTTTGATCCTTTTATTCTCACGTTCACCCTAGTGACCTGAAAAGATTGTAATTAAGACATATTTCCCCACAAGTACATCAGGTAAGAGGGAAGCAGGAAGCACAGAATGTGGTGGCCCACCATACTCTCTGATGGAAGGTAGGGGAGGACAGAGGTGGAAAGAACTCTACTTCAATACATTTTGATTTGGCAGTAGATCTAATGACATTGAGCTCTAGCGTCTCCAGTGGGTAGAGACATCGGGAGTAAGACCTGGTTCCAGCAGCAGCTGTAGAGTAGAAAATAGGATTCAGAGAATGACTACAGACCAGTCCCTGTACTTCTTTCTCCCAAGAGCTCCCCACTAGCTAACCACGGTGTACTGCCTTTCTCGCGGTCCCATCTGTGCCTGCTCCCTGCCCACATATTTCTACCTCCCGGCTTTGCATCTGTGCCCACCAATTCCAGACACACACTGCTGCCTCCTGAGCCACAGCCTCCACCAATACTCCTTAAAGGTGGCGCACCATGGACATACAACAGGAACTGTCATTTGAATGGAACTTTCCAGAATCCAAATGAATTAATATATTATCTCACTTCACCTCCAGAGAGATTGGCTAGGCAGGAGACAAGAAAATGGAGACTCAGTAATTTCTTGTCACTCTCCCCCATCCCACCTTCTTACACACTCACTCTCTTACTGTCAGCGCCCATCTGTTCCTGACGACCTGCAATGCATCCCACGTTCCTACCAGCAGCATCTTGCTTAAACCCACTCTTCTGATGAGGGTACTTGGTGTTTGGCCTGCTATCAAATGTTGGGGCCCATCCACAAATTTTAGGGTAATCATGGGGTCCGTGAAGGAAATCTCCTTTGAATTCTTTTGGATCCTGGTGTAAAAACAAGGCAGTTCAGCAAAGCTGAAGAGCTTCAGGCTCTGAGTCAGACTGCCCCGACGTGAAGTACACTTCTTCCACCTACTGGTTAATCAAGAAGCCCTGGGCTTCAGTTTCCTCACAGGTAATGTAGAGGTAAGATCAGGATCCACTTCTCAGAGATACTGGGAAGATGAAACGAGACAATACAGAAAAGTGGCTGGCACATTGTAAGTGTTCAGTAGATACTCACTACTATCAGCATAGTCATTATCCTGAAAATCCCTAGCCTACATAAGGTTCTGCTGGTAAACAATAGCATCTTCTGCTGCCCGGGAGCGGGAGAAGTTTAGGGCACATGCTGGGACTGCCCTAGACCCTTCCGACCAGCTGCTGGGCTTCCTCTGAGGTAGAACGGTCCAGTCTGGATGGTGGCATCATTCTCCTGGACCTTCTCCCACAGGTGTTTTATAGGCCAAGCAATAACATGAAAACAGACAACTAGAAGGTGGGAGAGATAAAATGCACAGATATTAAGTGAAAGCCGAGTAATTCAATTGTGTCCCTTTATGTCAAAATATCTTAATGTCCCATTACGGCTGAGTGGAGGTAGACGGTGACAAAGCTGTCCCTTGGAGTCTGGGGAATAGCCGTGCCATTAGTTTTCTAAAATTAAATTTTCCCGAGAAAGTTAGTAGAGCATAGAAGAGATGAACAACCTGGATAAAAATGGATTTGCCTCCATGCCCACATCTACCACAAACTACCCCAATACTGATGTAGGCTCTGTAGTAGGGGTTCTAAACCAGACTTTCTTGGGATCACTCAAGGTTCTGAAAAGGGACTCAGCAATCTTTGAATTCCCTCTGAAATCAGGACAGTGACCTCAACCTATCACCTCCTCATAAATTTCCGCTGAAATGTCAACACTGAGTTTTTTAAAGCAAGTGGAAATTCATGGTTTTGGACGTAACTCTCAAATGTCTCCGTGACAACTCCCTCCCAAACTACCAGAAAGCATCTCATTAAATCCACACAGGGGCTCCAGACCACACCTTCCTATATCCACATTACACACACCTGTTACTCTGACATGCTGGCGGGGGAGGGGAGAGGCGGATCGCCATCCAGAACACTCCCAGAACACTTACTGCTATTCAACTTACACCTTCCTCACTACACAGGTTTCTCTCAGTCCTCATAACACACTCTCCTCATTCCAACCTTCTCACATGGATACCCCTTACAGATGAAGAGAATGAGTTGGGGGCTTTTGTTCCCCAAGGTCACGTCAAGACCAGCAACATCCCATAACTCCTTCTCATTAGCAATATGAATCATCTGGGAATAATATCCTTTAATATTAAGACACTTAACACATTGCGTAACACGACCCAAACTCAGAAAAATCTTAGTTCCAATCTGAACTCTGTCAATTAATACATGTTTGACATTGAGAACTCTGAAGTTACCTTGGCTAAACCATTTTCTGATTTGAAAATGGAACTGATAATAGGAATATGTGAGCATTAAATAAGAAAAGACATGTAAGGCAGTTAGTATATCCCTGGTAGATAGTGTTAAGTATGTTGTTGTATTTTTATTAGTACCTGTATGCTTCAATTTCCATAGCCTTTTAAAAAAAAATTTCATCCTAGATAATATCAGAGTGGAAGCCAGAATCACGGCTCTAAATAGCAATTAGTAGATCTCAAAACCTAGCAGGATGACAGTTTGATGACACAGTCAGTGAGACAAAGATTCAGAGTTACGTAGCCGTCTATAATTGGTGGGATGAGAAAGCAAGTGGGGACCACAAATGTTTGCAAGGTATCTTAAAGATACTGAGACCATAAATCTTCATTCATGTTACAGGAGACCCTTAAAATTATATAATTACTCTACATTTTGTACTATGTAAAGGCCCAACTTTCATTAACATTTTTAAATGCTTCAGGGTAAGACCTGCCCTCTAAAACACTCATTATGTAGACTCACTCATTTTTATGATGAACTCTAATTTAACCAGGAAATTGCTACTCATATATAAAGAGTTAGTTTTTCTTTGCAAGGCGGAAAACATCACAACTTTGTCCGCCTTTCTCCTTCCAGGCCTGATTTAATTGTGATGTAATGCTTTAATACCTTTCAAGCAATATAAATGCGAGATTCTATGTGATCATAACCTTGATGTAATAAAGTATATTTATAACTAACCTTTAATAGGATTCATTTGAACGGCCCTTGTTTTGTGAATGGACTTTTTTGTAAATTCATGGCACAAAAGACTATTCCTCTTGTTTACAACTCCAGCACCTAAAAGAGTCTGGCCCACATTGTTTACAATCAATATTTTTAAACAAATAAATGAATGATATGCAGGAAAGCTGAATTCCTCTTCACATGGCCCTTTAGCACAGTTGAACATCGTCTGAGCCTCTCCATAGCTGTTTTTCTCTTTGTGAGCCCTAGGCAAACCCTGATTGGGTTGTCCACTTCTGTGCTTTTCCCATCCAGCTCTCTGAGGTCTGGAGGTAAATCCAGGTTGCATTATGTTCTTTTGCGTCTTATCTCTAGGAGGATCAGCACAAACAGAAAAGAACATACAAATGGTAGTTGTCCCTACCAGAAAAGTATGTATACCATTTCAGGACTGCCTGTTCTTCAATTAAATAACAGTGAACCAGAAACATTTACCGTACCACATCCTTTCATCAGCTATCAAGCTGGGCCTTATTTAGATATAATTATACTCAATAGCTTCCTTTAGCAACTTCCTAGAAATTGCTGCAATTTACCCTGGGACATTTTCAAGCTGCCACTGACAACAACCTATCCAAAAACACATCCAAGTGGGCCTCTTTGGCATTGAACAGTAAAACCAAATTGAATCAAAGCTTCTGAACAGAGATTTAAAAAGGATTTCTGACACCTGCTGAGTTCACAGGGAACTCTTATAATTCAGTTGTCTTCTGCCTGGAATAGAGAACAATGCCTCCGAAATGTGAAGAAAATTTTAAAGGAGTTTGGAACCAAAGATAAACCAAAATCACAATGATAACAATAATGAGCTCCCACTATCCAATATATTCTTCTAAAGAAAGTTTTTTTTTTCACTTCCAAAATAAAGAATGTATTTTTTAAAGTTGTTAATTCTATTTCAACAGATGTTGGGTGCCTGAGTGGGTCAGTCGGTTAAGCATCTAACTCTTGATTTGGGCTCAGGTCATGATCTCAGCATCCTGAGACAGAGCGTGGTGTAGGGCTCTGCTCTTAGCAGGGAGTCTGCTTCTCTCCCTCTCTCTCTCCCTCCCCTGCCTCTTGCACTCACTCTATCCCTCTTAAAACAAAAACAAAAACAAAAACTTAATTAAGTTCTTGACTTAAGACATCCATTTATGGGGTGGTTAATATGATATGTCATAGTCACAAACTATTTGGAGACTGCTATCAATCTAGATCTCCAATAAGATAATGGAATTAAAGCACTGCAGAGAAAGGAAAAGAAACCTAGATATTCACTGATTCACTATTTGCTAGTCCATCCAATTGTCTATTATTATGACTGTATTTATGGCTGCCCCATCTCTGCCTGTCCCTCCTCAAGTGAGGAAGGTGCAAGACAGAAGTGCCCTATTCTTCATTCATACTACCCATTTATAAATTCTTCCTCTCTCCATAATCTATTGACTTTTCTTCTACCATTTGGGTTGGAATTGGGTTTTAAGTCACTGGGATAATCAATCACAGACCCTAATGGCAAAAGAATGTAAACCTGAAGCACCAGAGCTAGACACCTATCGAAGAAACCATTTGTTGACTTAATGTCTACTAGATTAAAAATAGGTTTTAAGTTCCAAATATCAGAGAACTTTTATGCAATTAGTGGAAACAACAAAAAAAAATTTTTTTTAAGTTTTCAGGAGATCTGCAAATACATACTGACACGCACATTTTCAGGCTTTCTAATGAAATCCATTTTTATGCTTCTGAACTTGCAAGAAATGAATACGCAGCAGAGTGATATTAGCATGTGGCCATTACAGACTGTCCCTTCGGCTGGGCATCAGGCTCGTGGCACACACAGGAGAAGCAGAGACAAAGAACTATCGGTGGCTTCGCTTACTGGTACCTGCAAGCAGCTCAGCAAGTAGAACAGCTTCATTTCTGCTTGAAAGGAAAAGAAACTGACCAATAGTCCTGGTCAATATTTCATGTTCTCCTGACCATCCATCCGCTTCTTTTTGCAGTAATGAATGTCACCACTGTTATTGACTCAGCCAGCAACTCGGAGACTTTAATGTGGACCCCCCCACACACACACATATACATAACATTACAACTTCTGGGGACCAGAATCATAGATTTATTTTTCAAGCTGCAGACCCTCAAACTTTCCTCTACATGAGATCACACTATCCCATCACCTTTTCCTTTCCCTTATTCATGCTCATTAAATCCACTTCTGGGTCCACACTCAAACCGTACCCCCCACCCCCTTCAGTAGAATTCCTCACTCTGGTTTACTCCTGAAGCACTTTTCTCTGGGTTTCAGTTTGAAAGACTCTCCTGATTTTCCACCTGCTCTTTCTTTCTCTTCCCTGCAGTCATTCTCCTTTAAATAGTGTTCAAATATGTATGCTTCTCTGTCTCCTCTGGCAACACCCCCACAGAAGAAGCTACTATCATCCTGCACCTAGACTGACTGCTGGAGACTGAGCAGTCAGTGTGAAATGTAAATGCGATCATGACATGATGATCCCCACCCCCATAAAACCACGAGCTCTTTGAGGACAGGAGGCCCAGCCATATCTGTCTTTGTTAAGCTGCTGCTTCCCATACGGACTTACTAATTTTGAAATGAGAACTATTTTCCATGACAACAAGCTACATTCTTCATCCCACCTAATCATGCGTGCTATGTAACGTGCATCACTGGCCAGGATGGGGAACAGTCAGCAGAAATTGGTTCAAGGGAAAAATCAATTCCCATTACTAGACTAACAAAAAATAACCGCAAGGCTCATGCTATCCTCACAGACAGGGCTGATTCTCTGGTTTGCCTCTGGTTAATACAAATGGAGAGAAATTTCTACTTGTCATTAGATACCACTTACAGGTTTAAATCTCCTGAGTGATTTATGCTGAATTGGCAAATAAATGACAATGTTTCAGAAAACTTTATAGGAGCTTCAGACTTTAGGTTCCCACTTAAATTCTTTCTGCTTTATGTTTAAAGAGTATAGGAGCTGGACAGATATCATGATAAAAGGCAAAGGAAGCAAATACCCCCAGGAAATACAGAGGGATGGAAATTAGAGGTAGAGGGAACATGTACTTATGTAGAATCCTACAAATTCAAACTGATGAATGAAGAACAGTTGGGGTAGGAATAAGACCTCAAGGCTAGTCTTTCATCACACCAGGCGAGCATCATTTCTACCTCATGAGATAAGTCCATTTAATGGAGGTTTCCTGGCTATTAAAAATGACTAAAGATTCTATCATAAAATACTAACAAAGGCTACTTTCAGCAGCAGAGCCTGCGGTGGCTTAGAGAATTCTTTTGCTGCTCTGATTGTACAGAGGTCCATTAATGACTATCTCCAGTGGAGTAAGGCACCACTGGGCCTGAATCAAGGAGACAGAATAGGATAATGTTACTCTCAAGTCATCCAAATGGCGTCAGATCTCATGTGCTCAGACAGAGAGGCATTTTTTTTTACTTAAGGTTTCAATTTCTATGTATCAAACAAAAGGAAAACCTAACATTTACTGGCTATTTAAATGTTAAAATCTTCCTTTGGGTTTGCAATCACAAGCTGTTGGACTATCTGGCACTTATTTGGAACTGATAAAGAAACTGACTTTCTCTGATGGAAAGGAGTGTAGAACAAGTACGGGGCTTCATATAGTTTAAAAAGTGTCATTTTGAGGTGCCTAGGTGACTCAGTCAATTAAGTGTCCGACTCTTGATTTCAGCTCAGGTCACAATCTCAGGGTCATGAGATCGAGCCCCAGGTCAGTCTCCATGTTCAGCAAGGAGTCTGTTGGAGATTCTCTCCCTCTCCCTCTCCCTATGCCCTTCTCTCCATTCAAATGCTCTCTTTCAATGAATGAATCTTTGAAAAAAAAAAAGAAAAGTTTTATTTCACAAAAGAAAACACTCCTTCACATATATCATAAAGGACTAAATTAGACTACAATGACTACATTTGTTCATCTTCTAATAACCCTACACACGCTGATGAATAAAGTGGTGGTATTTGAGTAAGGGTAGCACTCATTAAAAAAAAACAAAACACCAAAACCCTAGAGTACATGTAATTTTTAAATATTTAACACTTATTTCATTTCTGATCCTATAGGAAAAAATTAAAATTGAGAATTTTTTCAAGTAAAAAGAACAAAACAAAGCAAAAGCTGAAAATACATAAGGCAATTAGGGTGTGAAAATAAGTGTGGCCATCTTATTAAGATGGAGAGATATAATCCAACTTAATTTGAGAAAGGACTAAACACATGAATTACCAGATGTGTTCCTCCTCAAACTACAGAGCAAAGGAAGTAGCTTTGCCTTCCTAGGAGACACGCTTGGTAAGAAGAGGATTCCAACTTTGGTTTCTATCAAGAAAATAAAAAAGTAAGTATTGACCTAACAATAAATGGCATTACATAAGAAACACTTCCTTAAATGGTTTCAACTTTCTATATAAAACATTTTTACGGAAGGACACAGATACTTTCTTAAAATCTGGGTGTTTGAGAAAATTCGCAAAACCATTTCTCGTTTTAGGTAATTTGTATTTCACCATGTTACATTCTGACTCATGCTCCCCTCCAGGTTGACGATGGCTTGCTGAGGTCTGGAATGCTCGGTGGTGCTGCATCTGGCTCCCGAGACTAAGAAGACACTACTTCTTTTCTACTCATCTACCTACCACTGGGGGAAAGCTACGTCCCCCACTCAGAGCATAGATGCGTTCCCGCCACCTCGTGCTTCCTTGTCCGAGATCCGTGAACAAATCAGAGTCCCCAAACCTGATTCCCCTGTCCAATTCAGTAAATTTAGCCTATTAGACAGAAGCTGTCCTTACCATTCTCTAATCCCTAATCCAATGACCAAGGGAGTTTTTTAAAAAAATTCTTCTTGGTGGTGTCAAAAATGGATAGAACAAAGATACCTTGCTAGAACAGGACTTGTAAAAATCATATAATCCTATCCCTACAACTACTAATCAACAAAAATAACTTTAAAATTTCACAGTAAACTTGAGGGGAAAAAAAGTACCTTAAGATATACGTTTAGTGCTAGACTAATATATTGCTTGGATGATGAAGAACAAACACAAATTATCTAAAATACTAAATAGTTACCAAAACTAAGAAGAAAATAATCGAAGAGAGAAGGAAAGGGATGGTTTCTGCTGAGAATGTCATGACAGAAAATGAAAATAATTCTGGGTACTTTTGCTTGGGTACATTTCCCTCTCTCCTTTCACTTACCATCTTACAGAGCAAGCTTCTTCCAAAGGCAGTATTTTAACATTTCATAAGCCAAGAACCTCTCATCAAGGAAAGGTTTAATTGTTTTACTTTGCCTGAGCAACAAAATATCATCAGACCAAAATACTTATGTCCCAATTAGAGAACATAAATCACCTCTCTTGAGAGCAGGAGAGTCTATAAGATAGAAGAAAAAGAAAATCATTACAGTTCTCAATCATAGAAAGCAGAAAACTTTGGCCTTTTTGTTCCATTTATAATCCTTCTAACACCACTTTCATTTCATCAAATATCTTAGCTACACCTTTGGAACTTGCTGAATTCATTTTTAGAATTTCATTTTCTGACAAAATGTGATGAGTTCTGGGGACTAATTAAGTGTAGCATCAACAAGGATTTTCTCTCTCTGCCTTTAACAATATACTTCCTTTTCATTTCCTGTAAGTGTTTCAGGACATTATGACAGATGGGGAAGCTAAATCACATTGGTATAATTAAATTAAAAATCTACAAATGAAATGTGCACTGCAGTTTATTACTATCTTAGCAAAATAATCTAAAATAAACACCCCTTGGAATGTTCCAAAGAAATGTCTAGACTTCATCGTTATTGATAAGTTCTTCCTACGCTGTGCTGGAATAGAACTTCAGTTATTGTTGTAATACTGGAGTAAAAACCGAAATGGTTCTCTTTTTCTCTCTGAATGCAGTAAATCCATTAATAACACTACAGATTGTGGTTTATCTAAGATATAAATAAGTACTTTCCAGAAGTATTGAGGGTTTTTTCCCCTACATGGAGAGTCCATTTGTAAAGAAATCTTTTGTTCACAAACACTAGCAAAATTACTCCCTTCCCTTTCCATTTATAGCCTGTATTTCTATAGTTACTTTTATTACAGTAATACTTTAGAATTTCATGTATGAAAAAAAGTTAAAGTTTATATTATCTGACCACCTCATTTTACGGGAATTGGATTTGGGTCCAGAGAGATCAACAACAACCTTACTGTACTCAAACAGTTAATACCAACAATCTTCTAGAAATCAAAGAGCAATACTCTTTAACTCTTCTTTTATCTTTTGCCAGAAAGATTTTAAAGAATTAAACCATATATACAAGTCACATACACAAAGTTCAGTCTTCACATAGTTGGTAAAAGGAAAAGGAACAAAACTAAAATTTAGTCAAATTTATCTAGTATGATGCTGTTTGGGGCTGGGTTGTGCCCCCCACAATTCCTATGCTGAAGTCCTCACCCCAGTATCTCAGAATGTGCCTGTAGTCAAAGAGAGGGTCTCGCAGGAGGAATGAGGTTAAAATGAAGTCATATGGGTGGACCCCAATCTAATCTGCCTGGTGTCCTTAGACAAAGAGATTAGGACAGACACACACAAGGAAGAGTACCAGAAGACAGCCACCAGCTATAAGCCAAGGACAGAGACCTCAGGAGAAACCAACCCCACCAACATCTCGATTTCAGACCTCTGGACTCCAGACTGTGAGGAAGTCCTTTTCGTTTAAACCTCTCGATCTGTGGTACTTCGTTAGAGCAGAATTACACAGATATGTACACAAGAGAACCCTGAGAACTAATACATTTTATTTTAGTCCTACCACTACTGATTATAAAGAGATCCCATAAATAGAAGAATGAGAGGCATCTCATTTTCTACTGTCTAAAATTCCTACCTGGCTTGGAAATCTCTGCTGGCTTGATGTTACTGTTTAGGATATTCAGGCCTTAATTTCTATTTCTCCTAAAAGTCAAGTACACAGAATAATCTCTCTCTCTCTCTACATACACACACACACACACATATAGTTGTGTTTATTGAACTAATATTACTTCTAAAGTTTTTAATTTTGAGTTCTTAAATTTATTTTGATGAAATAAACAACGAAATTCAAAAATTTTCTTCGTGGCTTTGTCCTACCCAAGGGCCCTGGAGCACACACTGTACCTGATTCTTCCCACAGACTCTCCCCATGCCCCTGAAGCTGACTTGGGCCGTCACCTCCTCGGGCCTGGCACCTCAAGCCAACAACATCTGAGTAAATATTCCCTTCAGGTCTGAAGTGACCTTTTACTTTACGAGAAGTGCTGACTCGTAAGCGTAAGACTGCTTCTACACCTACACAGACATGAATAATTCATCTCCAAAAATAAAGTTTAAAAGCAATGAGATATAATTTTAAATGTTGAGGGAGTCCTAAATGTATTATGCCTTACATAACTATACCAGAGGCTGCCATCTGCGTTCACCTTTGCTAAGAGAAGAACCCAGGCTCCATCCATCCACCATAGTTGTGGGCATGACCCTTCCGGTGGAGCCATGTTTACAGACCAAACACCATCACGAACAGTTTGAAAAGACTCTCCCAGTTCTTTAACTGTACTAGAACTTGTTTTTAACTTGGGTTTGTCCTTCTGACATTTTTCTTTTAATGGCACTTGAACTGCAAACCTGTAATACTAAAGAGTCACACATTTCAATCCTAAGTTATTATTTCCAAGTTTTCTTCAAAAGGATCAAGTTAACCTATTGTGACTGAATAAAATACATAAATCATGTTCATGAAGATAAACACACATGCAGGAAAGCGATCAGAGGTTCAATCAGCAGTGGACTTTAGGGTCTTAAATGCCATCTCCAAAGCAGAAGGCCTTGGGTGTTAACTCTAGCACTTTCTGGCATATTCTCTTGGTTAAGTTAATAAGTTAATTTCTTTTCTCAGTCTTTTCGCCTATGGAATGGGAATAATGACAACTGTTATCGCAAACAGTTATTGAGATATTAAATTCGATCACAAGTCAAGGTGCTGATTAGCATAATATCAGACACATAATTATCTTTCTGGCCAAATGAAAAAAATCCACTTGGGTTCTTGTGGAGAGCAAGGAGAAACATCCATTAAGTGTACCAAAGCAGTACAGGGCCTGGCTTCCCTGATCTGTCCTAAGGGTAAAGGATGACCCTATCATGTCACATGGTAAGTCTTGCCTGCTTCAAGTCTTAGATCCCTTTGGGGCAGATTTTCATATAGTCTAGGGTCATGTCCTGAATTGTAGCATAATAGAACTTCAGAGCTGACAGAAATCCAGGGGAACAACTGCACTTCTTTTTTATATATTTGAAAAACTAAAATGCGAAGAGGTTAACACTTGGTCAATGTCATACAAATGAAAGCAAAGCAGAGCCCCCCCCCCCACGCCCAGATACTCCAAACAGCAGCATGTTGCCATGGGGGTGCAACAGAATAAGGAGGAAAACATTCTAGTGAGAGACCTACGTCTGTTCCTGACACCCCTTTCCTTTAAGGCCCTAGACTACCCTCTGGCCATCTGAATGGGGATAAAAGCTCGGATGGAGTGGGGAAATGCTTGGGGAAAGTTGCAGAGTGTAGGGAAGAAAACCACCATCATCCAAGCTCTCAGCCTGGGCTCAAGTTTAAAAAGTGATAGGGAACAAGGCTCAAGCAACTCTTAACCTACTTCTCCTTGGAATTCTTGGTGCAGCGTATCTGTTTTATGCAACCAGGAGAGAGGGTTTCATAAGAAGGGAGGAAAGCATGACATTTTGACATTATTAAAGGTCGAGAGACTGGACAGTGGAAAGTGAAATTACTAGGAAG
Source organism: Mellivora capensis (assembly GCA_004024625.1). Taxonomy (NCBI): domain Eukaryota; kingdom Metazoa; phylum Chordata; class Mammalia; order Carnivora; family Mustelidae; genus Mellivora; species Mellivora capensis. The sequence continues at coordinate 19,709 of PISX010019082.1, forward strand.
ATAACCCAGAAAATGTGAGAGTTCAGAGTAAGAGAAGAGAAAGAGGATGGGTTAGCAGTTTCCTCTGCTCAGTGGTTCAGTGAACAGAGTTCTGCATTCCAGCCAGCCCGAAGCCAACTCTGATGTTTCCTTATCTGACTCTGAGATTCAGCAAATGGCTTTTTTTTTTCCTGTTCTGTGGATGTAGCTATTCTCTCCTGTCCTTTTTAAAATACGAACTTTTAAATTTCTCCTTGAATGGAAGTAATGCGTGCTCACTAAAATCAATAGAGAAAGCCCAGAAAATATTATCCATAATTCCGTCACTCAGAGATAACCACTGTGGGATACAATAACAACAAAAGCCTTAACAAGACAAATATTCATAATTTCCTGAGTGCTTAGGTACTTCTGATATCCTTGCCATTGATTTTAGGATCTAGAACGATGACCTAAAAATTGTAATCTGTGAATCAGAATCTGGACAGATTTCTGCCCCAGACATGAAGCAGCAGTCTTCTGGAGGCCCAAGCCGTCTGATAGGAGTGCTTTTTCTCCTGACCTTCTTAAAAAGGTTTGTGTGTTAGCGACCATCAGCTTTATTCGTTCTCAGGGAAAGTACATATGATGGATCTTCTTGGCTACTTGAGAGCTAACCGTCACAGTTTAGAGGCGTACATGTAAATTTCTCCTCTGGCAAGGTTTCTGCTACTCCCAGATAGTGTAGCTTATAGTAAAGTGGAGCTTATCCGTAAAGAACAAAGGAAAAGAGAAGGGGTCTGATTAAAGCACATCAAGTCTTGCTTTCTAACTAAAGGGCCAATATTAAATAAATGAAATAAACAGATTCTTTACAGCACATTCGACAAATTCATAAAAATGTTAAAACAAAAAAACTTGATGTGACTCGTGGGAGAACAGAATGATAGCATTTTTAGAAAGCATCTCCAAAGATGCTTGTTTACTTTGCTGCCCAGCATGCAAAGGTTAAACTACCTATGACCAGTTTGTGTTTTCTTCGATCATGAAGACTGGAGATTCTGGGAGTTTCTCAACAATAAAATTCTTTAACTCAACCCAAAATGGAACCATAAAAAAAAGACATATCAAAAATATTTCCCATTCTCTTACTAAAACTCCCTCTCTTCCTGGAACAAAAATCAATTTACTTTCATCCTTTACCACGAAGACTTCATTTATTGAAACCAATTTTAGAGTGCTGAATCATATTCTGCTTGTAGTCAAACATGACAATTTATGCTTTTTTTCATGGATCCATGTCCGACTCTGCTTTCCCCAAGGTAACAAGCAAATCCACACAACTTAGCAGTGGGAAATATCTTGTGTATGTTTAAATTGTGACTGTTGTGAAAGATGGTGTATTACATTGAACATATGTTGATTGTAGTTCAAAATACAGTGGTTTCTCTGCAGATTTGTTTTGCTGAGTCCTAAACTGCAGTGGGAGAGGAGGGGATACAGAATCATAGCTCTCTGCTTTTAAAAGGCGGTGGAGAACTTCTAGTTCTGGGCAAGGTAAGTAAGCACACACCATTCTTTCTCCCCCCAGTGAATGCAGTTATAAAATCTGAACAGGATTCATAAAGTAGCTATTCGAGAACTCTGAAAAGTAAATGATAGCAGCAGATTAGAGAAGATCAGAATATAAAATACTATCAAGTGGTGGTAAGCTCTCCCATCTTTTTCCCTCCAATAAACCCTCCTACAGACTCCAGGCAGCACAAAGCCTGAAATGAATACCAATTGCAGGTAGAGAAAGCTCAAAGAGAGCCCTTGAGCTCTGGCTTAAGGAAAAGAAAGGGACTCTGAATGCTAAGAAAAATTCAGATCTATCTTCCCCTTACTATTTTCTTACACCTCAGCATTCCCCACAGGGACACTGATAAAGGCCTTCAGGAGCTTACGATTGTAATGGAAGAGAGCTCTCCTCTCTGATAAAAGGAGCAGAGATCCCAAGAGGATGGGATAAACAAACACTGCTTTTATTCTCCTTCTTTCGGTCACATCATTGCTTGGTTCTAGACAGGAGGACAGTTGCAGGAAATAGGCAGTAGAGCGAGGTAACTAAAACCTTAGATTTCTGGCTGGAAGACAGAAAAAGGGAGCCTTAGGGAACAGCAAAGGATTGGGATGACAACGGAGAATGAGGGGCTCAGGAAAACAGCTCCATAAAGATGTTCATGAACTTTCAGGTTCATCTTCAGGCTGCACATGGGTGAATCTGGCCCTAAGCATCTGTACAGTAGACTTTAGGAACCGAACTACAGTTTAGAAAACCTGGATCCCACACTGGTAACTTGGTGGTGCATACACACCAGACAGACATATGAAGAGCACTGCAAAGACTTTGAAAACAGAATTAACATTGTAATTACAACTTTCAGAAAGTGAGCCAGAACTTGTGGCCTGAACTCAACTGAGTCAACTGCCTACTTAAATATTTAAACTTCTCGGGGCACCTGGGTGACTCAGTCAGTTGAGCATCTGCCTTTGGCTCCAGTCATGATCCTGGGGTCCTGGGATTGAGCCCCATGTCAGGTTCCCTGCTCAGCGGGGAGCCTGTTTCTCCCTCTCCCTCTGCCCTTCCTTAAACATCTATATGCATCTCTCTCAAATAAATAAATAAAATCTTAAAAAAAATTAAGCTTCTTTAAAGAACCGGGGTCTGGGGGTGGGACCAAATAAGCCCAAAGCAAGCAGAAAAACAACAACAACAACATAAGGTCATAAATCAATGAAATAGCAAACAGAAAGACAATTGTGGAAAAAAATCAATAAAAACAAAAGCTGATTTAAAAAAAAAATTAAAAAATGGATAAACCTTCACCAAAAAGGACAAAGAGAGAAGATCCAAATTACTAATAATAAGAATAAAAAGGAACTATCAATGCAGATCTAAAGGACATTAAAAAGATAGGAAATACTACCAATAATTTGACATATATTAACTGGAATAAAATGAGCAACTCCTCCAAAACTTCAAAAAGATACACAAACACACACACATAAACCCACTGAAACTCACCTACAACGAGATAGATAACCTGAGTAGTCCTCCAGCTCCTAAAGGAATTGGCTTACAGTTAAAAAGGGAAAAAAGAAACCTTGAGACCCAGATGACTTCTTGGCAAATTCTAACAAAAATGCAGAGAACAAATAACTCCAATCGTCCCTAATCTCTCCCAGATATCTTACTAAAGTACTTTAATAAATAAATCTACAACTAACAATCATACTCCATGGTGAGAAAATGGAATGATTTCCCCCTAATATTAGAAGGAAAGCAAGAATATCCACTATAACCACTTTTACTCAGCACCATACTAGAAATCCTAGCTACTGCAATAAGGCAAAAGAAAAAAAATAAAAGGCATATGGATTGGGAAGAAAGAAAACCACTCCTACTCACAGATAAAAGGTGCTGACTAGTTAGAAAATTCCAAGGATGCAACCAAACTACTAGAACTAAAAAGTGACTTCAGTAAGGCCACAGGATACAAGGTCAACACAAGAAAATCCATTATAGTTTTATATACTAGCAACCAGAATTGAAAACCAACACATATCTAACACAGGCACACATCTAACAAGGTATATACAAGATCATATGTTGGAAACTACAAAACAGTGATATGCAAAATAAAGGAGAGACAATGCAGTATCCATGGACTGGAAGTCTCATCGTAGTAAATACATCTACATCCCCCAAGCTGATCTGCAGATTCCATACAATTCCAAATTTCTAGTAGAATTTTTGGAGATACAGGCAAGCTTATTTTAAAATTTATGTGGAAAGGTAAAGGAGCTTGAATAGCTAAGAATTTTTAAATAAAGAATAAAGTGAAAAAGTAACACAACTAGATTTTAAGGTTTAACATAAAAGTATAATAACCAAAAGAACATGGCATTGACAAAGAAGCAAATATATAGATCAATGGAACATAGTAGAGAGTGCAGATCTATATTTATCCATCCATATAGATCCTTAAACCCCTATGTATACATTCAATTGATTTTTGATAAGGATGGAAAGGCAATTAAATGGGGAAAAAATAGTCTTTTTAACAAATGGTGCTGGAACTATTGAACATCTAATGCAAACAAAACAAAACACTAGCCTAAACCTCACATCTTATACAAAAATTAACTCAAATCATAGAATTGAATGCAAAAATGTTAAACTCTGTAACTGCTAGAAGAAAGCAAAGGAAAAAGTATTTATGACTTGGGATTAAACCAAGAGTTCTTGAATAGAACACCAAAAGCACATACATATAAAAATTGGATAATTTGGACTTTATAAAGAGAATGAGAAGACAAGATATATGCTGGGGGATACATTGGCAAAACACATCTCTAACAAAGGACTTGGATCCAGAATATATGACAAACTCTCAAAACTCAACAGGAAAAAAGCAAACAGCCCAATTTAAAAAGAGGCAAAATACTTGGGCAGATGCTTCATTGAGTAGAATATAATAGATGGAAAATAATGAAAAGACACTCATTAGAATAATCAAATGATTAAAATTTTAAAGTGCTGGCAATACCAAGTGCTGGCAGGGATGTGAAACAAATGGAACTCTCTCTCTCATACATTAGAAATGCAAAATTTGCACTCTAGAAAATAGTTCGTTAATTTCTTATTAAGTTAAACATACACTTACCATATGACCCAGGAATTCCCTTCCTAGGTGTTTAACCTAGAGAAATGAAAATTTATATTTACACAAACCTTGATAGCAGCCCTATTCATAACTGCCTAAAACTGAAAACGACCCAGATGTCCTTCAACAAGCAAATGGGTAAATAAGTGGAAGCAGCCATACAATAGAATACTACCCAGCAATAAAAAGGAACATGTGATTGACGTAGGCAACAATTTTGATAAATCTCAAAGACGTTATGTGGAAAGAAATCAATTGCGAAGGGTTACATATTGTATGATTCCATTTATGTGGCGATCTCAAAAATACAAAACTACAGTGATTGGTGGTTGGATGGGAGCTTGGATGGGAGATGCAGGGAGTAGGCAGCTTTCTGGGGCAGTAGAACAGTTCTGTATCCTGATTAGGGTGCTGGTTATAAGAATCTACACCCATCTTAAAACTCCCAACTGTATACCAAGAAAATCATGTACTGTATGTTAACTTTAAGTACTAAAAAAATTAAAACAAATGTAATAAATACTCAAACAGTCATTCACATGGAAGTACAACCAGAATCTGTGCTAAGATGCTTATCACATGGCACTGTAATTGTACTGTAAGCAACAAAACAGGTCTATTTCCTGGCATGGCCATTTCTCTAGAGCATTTCTGAATTCTCTAGAGCAAAAACCTTAGCTTTATAATCTCTGTATCTCCAGGATCCCACAGAACCCTGGTATTTAAAGAAGGCACTCAATATTTTTTCGAAGATGAAACATAGACTAAATTAGGTATAAATGGTTTACATTCTTTCATTTGGGTGGGGAACAGGAATTTAATAAGCAGTTACTGAAGGATAAAAGTTTTACAAAGATACTTTACAATTACATACCTTTTTGTTATTTTTGGCATTAGCTGAACAGGAGCTGGTAGTTGGAACACTTAGCATGCATATTCATGATTTTATAAAATTTATAATATTCATGAATTTATAAAATTCAGTGTGCATAGGACTTCAGCAAGGACTTCACTATGAAGTCACTTAATTATTAAGATTTTTTAACTGAAGTATTGCTCCAATAATTCATTAAGCTACATACACAACCCTTGTGGTGAAATATTATATTTGTTTAGTTTTGTTCTATTGGATAAAGCCCTAAATACTTTTCAATAAAATTCAGGATTCGTATGTGGTCATATATGACCAAAAGTAAAATTTCAGAATCCTTTGTATAAAGATGAAATTTCTCATGCGCACAGACATTAATAGTTGCAATTCCCAGGAACCCATGCCTTACATGGCTATTGCCATGACCTTCTCTTAACCAAAAAAAATTTTTTTAGAAAGCTTGAGAGAAAGATCATGCAAGTTGCTTTAGGAAACCAACGTTTACTACAGAAACAGCAGAAAGAGAAGCTTCTCCCCAGAAGAGATCATCTATAGAAGAATTTTTCTGAGCAGAGAATGGCTGAGCAAGAGTGAAAAAAAAGAAAAAAAAATCAGACAAGCCTAGTCCAAGATACTGGGGTCCTGACTTTCATGAGGACCCAAGCAACATTAATGTGATTATTCAACACTGCTGAAAGTAGCAAACAACAGCATGAGAGTGGGGTCAAAACTGTTAACCATGGCCTTAATATGGAAAGACACTGCTTGTTCTTGGGCTACAGGCTCCTTGACAGTTGTGACAGTGTTTTCTTATCTATTTTTTTTTTTTTTTTAATAGGCTAAGTTACAGGTGCCTGGGTGGCTCAGTCTGTTAAGTGTCTGCCTTTGGCTCAGGTCATGACCCCAGGCTCAGCGGGGAACCTGCCTCTCCCACTGCCACTGCCTCTCCCCCTGCTTGTACTCTCATGGTCTCTGTCAAATTCATAAATAAAATCTTGAGAAAAAATTTTAAAAATTAAAATAAAGTACTCTATTAAGTGTTGTTACATAAATATTTCAGAGATATGGAAATATAAATTTTATAGTATGTAACATTTAATATATTATATATAGATATAAAATATTTTAGATCAACATTCAAGTTTTAAAGTGGCCACACCTGGTTGTTCCACCGTTACAGAACAGTGACATTTTACCTTACTGTAGTATGCACACCTGGAACCAATAAAAAAGAGCCATGTTTAAATTATACAACTAAAACTGTAATAGACATGGGATAAATTCCAATGCATCTCTATTGGTGATATTCTTGATTCTCTGAACTCTATCAATATAGCCTCTGAAAATCACTGAAAGCCATTCCTTGGACTCCCATTTGTTGAAGAGGCCTTTTGTAGAATGTAGGATATACCTGCAGAATAACCTCCAAATTGAAAATTAAATGTCATTTTCCTGTTGATTTTCTGGCCTCAATTTTAAGTTCCATGAAGGCAGCCCAATGGAGACATTGGGCTCACCTCTAGATTCCAAGCACAAAATGGTGGACACAGAGCATATACAAAGTAATGTTTCCTGAAAAATGAATGAATGAGTGTGTATCTGTAGGACAGTAGGATTATATAATTGGACTTTAGGAATCATTTTGGCATATTCCTAAATGATAGACATTGTACAATTCAATTAGAGATGTACTCTTTCATTCACTCATTCTGCCAACTAACGACACTGTTTGGTTTCGGAATATTTTGTGTTAAGATCTGTGTTCAGAGCTGGGGACACGAAAATTCCTAAAAAGATGTGGTCAGTGATCTCAGGTAGCCTAAGTCTAGTGCACAACACCCCCCACAACACACATATGAGCTAATGTAATTAATACCAGCCTATTAAATCTTGAGAACTATAATAAGTATATCAATAGTGGACCCAGTGAGACTGTAACTACCCCAACAAGAATCAACAAAGCATTCCTTGAGAAGTCAATGATTCAACTAGGGCTTAAGAAAAAGACGGGCTCCTCATAGATGAAAGTGGCACACTGTAAATTGTTAAAGGTGTGAAATTTGAAGCCAAGCCATCTGAGTTTGCATCCCAGTCTACCACTTGTTAGCTGTGTGACCTTGAGCAAGTTACTGAATGCTTTGTGCACCAGATTCCCCACAAGACCACGGATGGAGATAATAGCACATGTGACATAGGGCTGTTGGGGTAGTAATTATTTAAGTAGTTAATATCAAGCACCTGTACCAGTACCTAAACCCGAACAAAAGCTAAGTATTTGAAAGAAAAAGAAAGGGCAAGAAAGAGGCAACAAGACGATAAAGAAGTCCCAAGGTGCTAAAAAAAAAAAAAAAAAAAGAAAAGGAAAAAAAAGATATTTTTTTCAGCAGAAAAAAATAAAAGCATAGAACACATCAAGTACAAATTATTAACTATGAATGAAGTGTGTTTTGCTGACTCAGAGAGTTTTCAGTCATTCACCTTTTATTACAACTATGGATTCTGCACCCAAATAATGCCTGGATGCATGTGCATGCGCTCAAAACTCCACACTTAATTTGAGGGGGTCCATTCACAAATCAAGGGCAGCAGGCACACTCCTTCAACATCATCCCAGAGCTACAGATAATGGCATGGCCAACGGGCTATCACAAACTCCCCATAAAAACCAGTGCTTAGTTTGGAATTTTATACAACCCCACGCAATTATGGGCCCTAAAGTAACTCATCAAAAATCGACACCTGAACTCTTAGAGGACTGAGACAAACCGAACATAAAGAACTGGAAAACTCCATCTCAAATCACAGAGAGGCCCCTGGCAATTGGGGCTGGCGGGTCCTTGTCTGAGAAGCAGACCTGGGAGGGGAAAAGGAGGCAGGTAGTCTAACCGTGAGGAGGACAGGAGGGTGCTAGACAAAATGTAGAAACGGACCGGCTTTGTACTCACGTGGTGAAGGAGCCAGGGGGGGCAGACACTCTCCGCAGGTCAGCAGCTGGCACCTGATGGATACTAGAGGCAGCAGGGAATGAGCAGCGAAGACAGTCAGCACAACAGCGTGGACAGACAGGGAACAAGCCAGGAGAGAGAAAGAGAGACACACAAAATTTAAACAGAAATTAAATGAGCGCGTCACCAAACAGTGAATGAAAAGAAAAGGAAAATCCAGCCAGCCACGGACATAATCCAAAAAGCCGGTGATAGCAATGAAGCCAACAGGACACATGGCAAGGGCTGGCTCTAAGGCAAGCCACGGACTGCAGCACAGGGCAGGGCACGGGCAGATGCTGCAGGAGTGTGGACACTGGGCAGGGCTGCAGGCGGGCAGGAGGCATCCTCGTATTCCTCTCTTGCTCTAGGTCATTGGAGACATCCAAGGAGAGGATGCGCGTGTGCACGCACACACATACACGCATGCACACACACACACACACTAGAGAGGGGTAGGCTGGCATAGTAAACTCATCTTTGAGGAGAGTCAAGTAAATTTAATCCTTTAACATAGTCCTCTTGATTCCAGAGCTCTGTAGGAAATTTGTGTCAAAAGACAACCATCTTGAAAAAGTGTGGCTCAACAAAACCTTTAATGACTCTGAAGGTAATACCAAGAAAGCCTAAATTCATCACAGTGATGCCATAATTCCACTCATACTCTTGGTAGAAGAGTGGTACCATAGACTTCGCCCTTTTCTCTCTTCTTTTATAAAGGAAAGAAACTTCAGTAGCTATTAGAAAAGATGAAACACAAAATTTAAGAAACTAAACCTAAAATTTGTTGTCACATTTACAGAATTATTCTCTCCACTCTCCCAGAGGATTTGAAGAGCTTCGCTGTAACTGTGGTAGGCACAGCCATCCCTCTTTTCTGCTGGGTATATAAATTCACACATAAAGTCACCCATAGATCAACTCCTTGTGTTCCTCAAAGGACTATCAGTTACAACTAATAATACTTCTGAGCACCAGGATGAAGGACTCCAACCCATTGAGTTGCTCAATTCAAAGTCTGCCAACTAGAAATCTTGCCCCTGACTAATATGATTGCCTTTCCAGTTGAATCTTCATTACCAGTGAGCTCAGGAGTCACTTGGCTTAAGACCTCCCTAACCACCCGAGAAATTTTACATTTCTGCTCTCTTTCAAAGGTGCCTTTTGAATAGCGTCATCAAGCTTATCTGGGCACCATGTTACTAGTACATAAATATGAACCTAGATGAATCTCTGCTATTACTTTTTGGGGGGATGATATTCACTGTGGTTCTTATTTTGAATAGATTCATAAGCCATGATAAAATGAGATATGCTCCTGTCCCAGAGAGGTGGGGGTCTACTGAACACAACAGGTCTAGCCCTTCAGTTTCTATATGGTAATAGCAAATGGGATTATAGACCAAGAAGTATTTTTTTGGAAAATTTTTTTTTGTATAAATGAAGATCTAGTGGCATCATGATGGCCTACTATTTAATAATTTCTCATGGGAATTCCCCCACGTATCCAATCCATGTGAACCAAATCTTGAAATTTTTGAATATGTATCTTCCATTTATTCATGCCAAGTGTTATCAAGACGTTACCTCTGTTACTTTTATATTCATGGATTTTTAGATCTATGTTATTTTAGATGCAGTCTCAGAGCAATGTTAATAGATACAGGATTACCGATCTGGTCCATGTGCAAATACATACTGGTAGGCACTGAGGACCCTAAGTGGAAAACTCCAAGCTGGAAAGAGAGACAAGTAAACCAAGAACTATATTATTCTTGGTAGATGGTGTGATGAACGTAACCTAGAATCCTAACAGAGTATCTAACGGAATCTAGAAGTAGATCTAGAAGTAGATCTACTTTCGATCTAGAAGTAGATCGAAAAGGACTCTTAGGGAAAGTGACATTTCAATGGAGTCTTGAACTTCAGCAAGAGTCAACCGACACAAAGGCAGGAAAGAAGGCAGTGCAAGAATAGCAAGAGATGTGCAAAAGATGCCAGTGATCCACACGAGCAGTGACCTCTGGAGTGCAGGAAGAGGATGATGATGGTAATGATCAAAAAGTTCTGCAAGGCTAAGGAATACAAGTTTAACTTTTCTAGAAAGATCCTTCCAATTAGTCCATTGGAAAAGCATTTCGTGAAGGGCAGTGACACCGGAATCAAGGAATCATGACATCGTTTAGTGATGACAGTGTGAATGAACTTAGATGGCCTTTGAACAGAGGCTGTATTACTAGCAGAGTGGGTAGGTGGTATGAGTTAAAGACATGGGAAATAGGGATGCTTGGGTGGCTCGATGGTTGAGCGTCTGACTCTTGGGTTTGGCTCAAGCCATCATCTCAGGATCATGGAATCAAGCCACATGTTGGGCCCAGCCCTCAGCAGGGAGTCTGCTTGAAGATTCTCTCCCTCAGCCCCTTCCTGCCCTTTCTGAAATAAATAAATCTTTAACCACCCCGCCCAAAAAAATCCATGGGAAATAAATAGAAGGTAGGCCTTCAAGGCCACATGGATGTGTAACAGTATGGGTGACTACGAGGACTCCATGGCAGGGGCATGGTGAATGGGTAGATGGTTCCTTGTAGACAAATATGAATGAGGAGGGCTCACTGGTTGATGAGCAGAGAAAGCAATGGGAGCAGAGCTAACAAGCCCATTTTCAGCCTTCAGTCTGAGGTTGCTAGGGGATATCCAGGTAAAGATGTCAGCTGAGACATCTGGGTGTGAATCTCTGGCTATTAGAAGGAATGCCCGGCTAGAAGACACAGATGTGAAACTACTCCCTTATCAGTCACAGATGAAATCTGGGGTACAGATGTGATCTCCCAGAGAAAGGCAAACTGTGAGGAACACCAGTGCTCAAGGGAAAAAGGAAGCCAGCTGTTTAGGGAACCAAAGTACTTGATTCTCAAACAGTCACAGTGAACTCCCTACCCCCACCCCTCAATCCTCATCACACACAGAGGTTTCTAAATGAATTCTCCAGACATTTCAAACCAGTTCTCCTTCTTTTGGAAGAAGACGGGCAAATGGAACAGAGGTAACAGAGAGTCACAGAAAGAGAGATAAGAGAGAAAGAGAGAATTAAAGAGGAAAACAGGGAAGGAAGGAAGAAAATAAAGGAAGAAGGAAGAAAATAAAGAAATGTCTTCCAATTATCTCTCTGCCATGGCTGTGGAAGTGAACTTGGCACAATTGTGGCCGAAACAGAAAAGCCTAGAGGACTTAGAAGGTTGAAGAAAACTTGTAGAAAGGTCTTCATGGCCAGGCAACCATCAAACTGGAAACTCCATCTGAAAATCCAGTGGAAGGTGTCAGATTTCAAAACAAGGATTTCTAATAAAACAGAAAGAAGAAACCTAATTGCCGAGGGTGAACAAGAGCAGTCTGGGAGAGCAATCGAGGTTTAGTTTTTTAACACTCGTGACAAGATAAGGTGGTGTTTGGTTTTCCTTTGAAAATGTGCTATCTGTATTGATTTTCTAAAAAATATAGTGTTTCAATAGTTATTTATCATCGGTAGCAGTAAATATCTTGGTTAAGTTTTGCAAGTGTCTTTTTTGGAACTGAAAAGCTCGTTATTGTCCTTCAGGGGGTTCCTGAGACCAGAGGCTGCTTAGGTGGATGCACCACTGCCCCCTGGTGGGAAGGAGCTGTTTTTGACTTGAGGCTGTTTCTCCAACACCCCGCCTGCTGTGTCTATGCCATCGCATCATCCGTTGTATGTAGTCTAAGTACGAAAAGAAAACAACTATTTGTATTTGTTTTCATATGTGAAGAAAGCCCAAATGAATTCTTAACAATACAGTTGCTGAGCAAATACAAATTCTTTCTCAGTTCAAGAGCAAGAGCTGTTTGAAACTAAGCACCGGGAAACAATTTCATGTCTGATAAGGTTATTAAATATAGCACCACCAGGAATAGGGATGGGAGGTTGTTGCCTGTAGATATTAAGAACTTTTTGTTTTATTATAGTTTCTTTACTATCTCCAAGTGACCCAAAACAACCTGAGCTGCCATACTGTCTCCAAGATGGCGTTTCATTTAGTGTTTCAGAGCTTTCTCCCCGACCACTGGTTCAGGGATTAACACTAACGTTTCTAGAGAGCATCTGGTCAACTGTATACAGTTGTTGACATCCTACCTTTTTCACATATAAACTGGCCAGTTGTATATTCAGCCCAATGGGAGCTCAAGCAAGGAGAAAAGAAAACCAGGGGGAATGAGCTAGGAGTTTCACTAGCTGCAAAATATAAACAAAGTAAGGAATATAACTGACAGGCTATCTGGATAATGATCTGGGGAAAGTGCTGAGTGACTCTGATGTCTAGAGAGACTCCAGAAAAGGGGGAAGCAGAGGAGAGAGGCTCTCTCATGCCAGCTTCAGACTTAGAAGCGGATGCCAAAAATGCAGACACTGGAAGAGCCCCGTCTAATGCTATTCCTCAACATATGCCATCTCAGAGAGAGAGGTGAAGTCAGGTTCTGGCAGTGAGCTATGGCACCTGTGTCACTGGTTTATTCTAGGTACTCCTGTAGATTGTCAAAGCATGCCCTGCTTCACAGGCACTGCAGGAAGCCAGCCATTCAGGACACATCATTAACCATGCACCACAGGCCACAAACAGGAGGAGCACCTTGGAGGGTCCCCCCCAAGGACAGAATAATGACCCAAGGCTGAGCCCAGAAATAACCCTACCTTGGGTTAGACTAGCCATATGGGCATTATATAGAGAAGATACTCAAAAAGAGGCCCTAAATTGCCATCCTTCCCCATCCCCTTCTCCAACCCCAGACACACAATGCTATTTAAAAAAAAAAATAGATGAAGGGGTACTCTAAGAGGAATATATACTCCAAATATCTAGTTATTATCTCCTTATCTCAAATCGGTTCATCGAAACACCTAAGAGGGATACAGTTTATTTCAGTATGGAATAGTGAGTTAGGTTGGATCTAGACAATAGGATGACCACTCAGAATGGCAAAATTGGGTTGAAGCACCAGCATCCACGGGATCCCAATATGGGGGCATCAGGAAAGTAACTCACTAACAGGCAGAAGGGGATGTAATTGTGGAGAGAGGGTGAGCTTCAAACACCCAGCTCTGCCCACCTCCTGCTACTGGGGAAACCAACACTCTCCAAGTGATCTGGGTAGAAAAGAGGCCAGCAGCATACCTTCTTAAAACAAAACAGAACATTCTTATCTTGATGCATTTTATGACCCTAGAATCACTCTTAATGATTTTCTGTTGTTCCCAATAAATCTATACCAATGTGGTCAATGAAGAAGCATTATCTACCTTGTGTACAATACAGAAGTTATTTCTAAAGTCAGAGTGTGTCACTGTGTAACAAACATGAAGAAAGATATGTCAGAGAGACCAAGGAACTGCTGTTTCTTGGACTTTGTTCCTTTTTCAACACAGTAAGTTCCCTAGACCATGCACATGCTTAGCGTTCTCTTCATGGTCTTTGTGTTCACAAAGGTATGCAAGGGGCAGACTCACTCATTGAGTAAAGGCATGGATGTTCTCCTCTTGCTCTTCTGTACCATGTTGGCTTGATTCCTCAAGGAGATCCGAATCATAGCTGGAGCCAACCTACAGGGCTCCCCGTCTACTTGCATGGGGATGGACTTGTAAGTGAGCAGCATGACCTCCCGACACTGGTGTAGCCTTTCCCCATGGCCCCCAACTTGCAGGGCAGCCTGTGAATTCAAAAGTCCAAAGGAAGCTGGAAGTTAGTTCTTAAGAACTGAGTCAGGAAAGCTAGAACCCCCAAGTGCGCTCTGAATAACCCAAAGGCCTTTGGTAAACATAGTGAAGGTTGCTACCCAGGAGTGGACTGGGAAACCTCAGGTAGGTCACCTTAAAAAATAAACTAAAATGTCTCAACTTCTTATGAGCTTGACCAAAGATTCTCAATAGCCAATTTTCGGTGTTATGTATTTTCAGTCTTAATTTAATCACATTACTTTAATACAGAAGTTGTTCTTTGTGCTATTTATTCCCATTGAATAACCAATGTAAGGAGAAAAAAAGACTATAAAGGACATAAAGCACAGTTTAAGGGAGATTTTTCTAATTTAAATATAAATATATAATATATATTATTTAAGTATAAATATATAATATAGCTACCCAACATATATATGTATACATAACATATATCTTATATATGTATATGTTATAATATGTAACTATATATTATATATTAAATATATTCATATTTACATTGGCAACCCACCCTTGGTTAATTTTCAAACTTGGGGAAAAAGTTTGGAAAAAAAAAAAAAAAAGGAAAAATCCTTTATTCTTTTTACCAAAAACCTCCTCAAACCTACAATTTAATTTGTGTAAGACCGATGAAATGCAAAATAATATTAATTACTCAATTACAAACATTATGAAAGGTAAAGCAGCTTTGAGGATTAAAATCAAATACAGAGCTCAGTACACCATGGTGGCCAAAGAATGGAAAAGTCAATCTAACATGAAAAGCCTGTTGTTAAGAACAACAAAGCAGCATTAACGTTCCTGAATCAGTTAAAAAAAATATGTATGTGCACACATATATATTTATATATGTTAAATTATATACTGTATGTTTTTATGTTGTGTATGTTATTTCATATGTAGTATAATTTACCTTTTAGGGATGAATGAGAATTATACATATTTGGTTATAAAAGAGTACACAAATTATACAACTTGATGAGTATTTTTATACACATATGTGAATCACCATCCTGATCAAGCTTTAGATAATTTATAGTTTTCCACGTGTTCCTTTCCAATCTTTTTATATCCCTCCCACAAACCAGTTAGCAACCAACATTCTGACTCCTATCACCATAGATTCAATTTGTTTGAACTTGAAATTCATGTAAACCATAGTACCTCTTTTATGTCTGACGTTTTGTTCATTATTTTTAAGTACTATATAGCAAAATGTATATATTTGCTCTTCAGCTGGTAAACATTTGGTTGTTTCCAGTTTGTAGCTATTGTGGATATAAACTTTCTTGTATGTATCTCTTGGTAGATACTCTCTTGGGTACATACACTGAGAACAATTGTTACGCTGTTAAGCTGAGATGTATAATTAACTTGAGCAGATACTGCTAAATAATTTTTCAGTAAGGTTATATTATGTATTTTGAGTTATCAATTAGCTTATAATAAATATTTAAAAAAGAGTAAAATTGTAACTTGCTCATTTCAAAGATTAAAGCATAGTATCAACCTGTTTCTGTATGTCTCATTTCCATGAATGGGGAATAAACTTTGTTAACTGAGATTTGTGAAATCAACCTCCCCTTATTTGGTTGCCAGATATGTATATTTTCTGATGCATTGAATTTCTTTTTTTTTTGTACTTGTATTAATTTGAGTAAAAGAAACTTGATTATCTATAAATCCGAAGAGAAAAGAAACACAAAGGGATAAAAAGGACAGAAAGAAAAAAGAATAAAAACTGAGAAGAACCACTTACAGAACACCTGTAATGTTAAAAGCATTCTGTTGTGTGCCTTACGTACACTTTTATTCAATTAGTTGGGAGAACAAGAAAGCAGAGGAGGATGAAGTCAAAATTTACTAAAGTTCTTTTTGGTCTATTCCCCGATTCTTTGTTACTCAGCCAGAAGTTTTTCTCGGGTGTACTCAAATGATCCACTTAAATCACTTAGGTTAGAGCCACTCTCTCATGTCCAGAACTTTTCTAATATATGTCCCTTGCCTTCAAGTACTTCTCAGCTGAGAACCCTATCCCTTCATCCGGTGTTCCAGAAATGCCATTTCTTCTTCTCCCCTTGGTCACCCTTGACTAGGCCTAATCACAAATAAAAATGCAGAACCTGCCAGGTGAGAACTTCTTCCTTTGAGTTTGACAGAATTGAAAACTGTCTTAAATACTTTCCAACCCCTTGGTATGAGAAGGCATACACGGTACTGTAGAGCATTTTTAAGTCATCTTCTCAGCCTCAAATTAGAGCAGCAGCAAATACCACGAACATGTAAACAGCCGTCCCACTGGCATTTCAAAATCAACCCAAGAACACTGTGAGGCACAGGAGGAATTATACTACATAGCTTTTCGGGATAAAGACAGTTCTATTATTATTAGCACAGCCATGGTATTTTTAGAACAAGTTAGAGTAAAGGTAATTTTTATTTTATTTTTTCAGTGTTCCAGGATTCATTGTTTATGCACCACACCCAGTCCTTCATGCAAAACCTACCCTCCTTAATACTTTAAGTGCTTATTAGAAATGCTTATTTTTCATCACTCAGGGTGGTCTAGGCTTAACCATAAATATCCCCATGATTTGCTAGAAAGAATCATTTACTGGTGATAATATCGTGGTTTATTCGTGACAGAGATTGAATTATCTATTTTATCTAGCATCTATTACTCTTGTGAAATTTTCAAATATTGCCCTTCTGATAGCACAGGCCCTGATAGGCAAACAAAGACATCCCCTGAACAAAGTATATTCACTGCCATTTATTGCCCTGTTGCCCAGACCATAACAACTTCCCTTCATGCCACAGGTGTGGCTTGAGACCTTGTGTCTTTCCACACTATACTCCTCCCCATGATACTTGTCTCCAAGCTTCATTCTCTTTCTTAGTACTCAAGCCCTTACTCTACTTGCTGTCGGATGGGAATGATGCGCAATCCTGGCTGGGTAGGAGCAGAGAAGAGAACATAAAAGATTTAGGAACAAAATCAGCAGAGGGTACGCAAAAGCCTGAAAACCATATGCTGAAACTATAAAACTTTGCTAAGAGAAACAAGAGAACAGCTAACTGGAGAAAGATGTATTTGTAGATTGGAACACTCATACTGGTAACATGTCGGTTCTCCCTAATCTAAAGATTCAAAGCAGGGGTGCCTGGTTGGGTCAGTGGGTTAAGGCCTCTGCTTTCGGCTCAGGTCATGATCCCGGGGTTCTGGGATCGAGCCCCACATCGGGCTCTCTGCTCCGCGGAGAGCCTGCTTCCTCCTCTCTCTCCCTGCCTGCCTCTCTTGCCTACTTGTGGTCTCTGCCTGTCAAGTAAATAAATGAAATCTTAAAAAAAAAAAAAAAAAAAAAAGATTCAAAGCAGTCCCAATTAAAATCCCAGCAGTTTTTGTTTGTTGTTTGTTTGGTCAACACAAACTGATTCTAAAATTTATGTACAAATGCAAAAGACAGAATACCCAAAACATTCTTAGTAGGGCAAAGTGGAATGATTCATATTACCCATTTGAAGACTTACTATGAAGCTACAGTAATCAAAACAGTGTGGTACTGCCATAAGGTTAAATAAATAAATCAGTGAAACAGGATAGAGTCCAGAAATAGAACCACATTCAACTGAAAGGCACAAAAGTAATTCTATAGCAAAGTCTACTCAACAAATAATGCTGGGAAAAAAACTGGGTAAATGTATTTTTTAAAAACGAATCTTAATACATGCTTTACACAATACACAAATTAATTTGGGCTGAATTACAGTCTTATACACAAAAGCTAAAACTACTAATCTTTAAAAATCAAACACAGGAGGATATTTTCCGAACCTTTCTTGGAATAAGCAAGGTTTCTTAAGAAAGGCACAGAAAGCACTCACATGAAATAAGCCTACCTCACAGAATTGGAATTCAGAAGAATGTTTAAAGTTCTGCTTGTCAAAACAAACACTAAGAAAATAAAAAGATGAGAAGAGATAGAGAATGTATTAGCACTAAATATATCTGTCAAAAGACTTGTATTCGGAATATATAAATAACTCCTGAAACTCAACGATAAAAGATAAACAGCTTATTAAAATATGCAAAAAAAACCCCACACTTCAAAAAACCAAAAAACCGTTTTTCCGAGTCAAGATGGCAGAGAAGTAGCAGCTGAGACGACATCAGGTAGCAGGAGATCAGCTAGATTGCTTATCAAACCATTGCGAACACCTACAAATCCAACGGGAGATCAAAGAGAGGAAGAACAGCAATTCTGGAAACAGAAAATCGACCACTTTCTGGAAGGTAGGACTGGCGGAGAAGTGAATCAAAAGTGACGGGAGGATAGACCGTGGGGGAGGGGCCGGCTCCCGGCAAGCGGCGGAGCAACGGAGCACTAAATTGGGACTTTTAAAAGTCTGCTCCACAGAGGGACATCGCTCCAGAGGCTAAACCGGGGTGAAGCCCATGCGGGGTCAGCGTGGCCCCAGGTCCCGCAGGGTCACAGAAGGATCAGGGGTGTCTGAGTGTCGCAGAGCTCGCAGGTATTGGAGCGGGAAGCCGGCTACAGAGACAGAGCCGAGGAGTGAGCTCTCAGCTCGGGGTTACCTTGAACCGGTCGCAGGCTGGGTGAGCTCAGAGCGCGGCCAGAGGCGAGGGAGATGGAGATGGGAGTAGCCGGGGCTTTTCTCTGAGGAGTGGGGCCCCGAAATCTCAGCTCTTCCGGGCGGGAGACTAGGAGGCCACCATTTTCATTCCCGTCCTCCGGACTCTACGGAAAGCGCTCAGGGAACAAAAGCGCCCGAAAGCGAACCCGAGCGGATTACTTAGCCCGGCCCCTGGTAAGGGCGGTGCAGCTCTGCCTCGGGCAAAGACACTTGAGAATCACTACAACAGGCCCCTCCCCCAGAAGATCAAAAGAAATCCAGCCAAGACCAAGTTCACTTAACAAGGAGAGCAGCGGAACTCCAGAGGAGGAGAAAGCAAAGCG
>PISX010019083.1:0-38982 GCA_004024625.1 Mellivora capensis
AGTCGTCCAACCAACTGAGCCACCCAGGCGTCCCACTTCCACCACATTCTGTTGGTCAAACCGAGTCACGATGTTCTCTGGATTCCAGTGGGGAGGAAATAAACTCCACGTCTTGATGAGAGGACTCGTGGGTGGCCATATTTGCAAACAAACTCCCAGAGGAAGTGGATAGGGATCAGGGAAGGTGGAAGGGACATAAGATGGGATTTGCACAAATTTGACTTATGCACACTTTCCGGAAGCATGGTAAAGGGAGGCTCATGGCCCTTTTGCATGGGGCTGGAGCTGGGGTTTCTGCGCAGCTGTCTCTGCCTCTCTTCCACTACCCTGCTTTCTTCTTCAAATAACCCCATCGGCAGGAGACCACTAAAGCGAAAAGAGAAATACAGCAAGGCCACAGTCATTAGCATCCTGGAACATTGGATTCTATTTCTGGCAGATCTGAGGTAGTTGGCAAACCTCTACCCCCTGCATCCCTGGCTCAGCACTCCGAGGTAATGAGCCCACTGTATTATGTGGCATTAGCAGAAGTGCCGGGTGCCAACCAAGAAAGGAAGTAGACTCCCCACACCCCACGAGCATCAGCATGCACCTGGCGCTTGGGGTTCTGCTCTGGGCTCAGAGGAAGGCAACTCACCTCGACTGAGTGCCCACTGCGTGCCAAGCGCTGCTCGGCATGCCTGGCCCCTGTTTTTCTTCTGAGCCTCCACTTGTGCTCATTTCCCTCTCCCTGCCTTCCAGTCAATCTGGGTGTATCCTCGGTCTTCCAACGGGCCACTCATTCTCTTCCTGGCCTTTGCGTGTTCTGTTCCTTCTGCCTGAAACACGCTTTCCCTGGTTAACTCCAGGGAAACTCCACAAATCAGGATCGCTGCCTTCTCTGCTAGGTTGTAAGTTCCTGGTCCAGTGTTCTCCAAGTGTTTGTTGAATGACTGAATGATGGAACGAATGAGACGTCACAACATCCTCTTTGACAGATGAGACAACTGAGGCTTAGAGAGAAGTAACTTGTCCTAGGGCAAAAGGAGGTGAGACACAGAGCCAGATGGTTCGGTGGCCACACTTGTGTCCTTTCTATCACACCTGGCTTATAAGTGCAAACACAGGTGTGGTCAATGGTGATGAAGGGGGGCGGGGGTGCTGGGAGAATAAGTGAGAGCCCAGGTACTTCTCTGCCCCATTGCTCACAGAGAGTAGTGACAGACAGGGGTGGACCCTGGAGCCCGACTGCTGAGCCGTACAGTGTTTGGTTGAGCCTCTGTGAATCTGGTCTCCCTCTGAAAGTTGTGCTAACCCGTAGGGTCTTTGACACCCTCTGGGTAAAAGGGCCGAGGACAGATTCCAGGTCAGTATCAGGAGGTGTTAATCCCAGAGAGCCATTCAGAATGCTGCATTGGAGAGGACTTCCTACCGTGGAGAGGGCACTGATTTCAGAGTCCCACACAGATTTAGGATCCCAGCTTCATCAATAAGAGCTAAGTGACTTTGGCCAAGTTACTTAACCTCTCTGAGCCTCACTTTCCTTGTCTGAAAAATGGGGATAGTAAGATACTCTTCGTAGGGTTCTTGGGAAAGTTAAATGAATTAGTTGTGCAGCATGCTTAGAACAGGGCTTGCCTCTCCAACTTGAGCCTGGCCTAAAGGAAGCAGTTGACAAATATTAGGTTAGAAGACCCGTTGTTCTCCCTTTGCCATTGAACCTCTCCTACCTCAGTTTCTCTTCCATGTAATGTTTTGTTATGCATGCTTCCTGGGGCTCTGGGAAGATTAAATGGGAGGAAGGATGAAGAAGACACCTGTAGAGTACTGTCTGAAGGGCAAGGCTAAAGCAAGTTGTGTTGCCTTTGTGTCTCCGTCTGGACCACACCAAGTTAAGGCCAATGGCCTGATGAACATCCGGTGAGGAGAAGACATTTCATGGGCTTGGGAAATGGTGATGGTGATGATGGTGGTGGTGGTGGTGGTGGTGGAGATGACAATGATGGAGTCAGAGATGATGATGATGACAGAGGAGGAGGTGACGATGGAGTCGAAGATGATGCAGATGGGGAAGATGATGATGATGAGAGGGTGACAATGATGGAGATGATGATGGAGACGGTGACCGTGATATTGGGTGGATAGACGGATGGATGTGAGGGCTCATTATAGCATATTCAGGCCAAGCCTTAAGAAGACAATAGGATGTCATAAAAGGACAAAGGACTACTTGTTCAGAGACGCATATTCTTTCAGCCCACGCTCCGCCTCTTACTAGTCAAGGGACGCTGGACAAATCATGACACGTCACCGAGCTTCAGTTCCATCATCTACACAATGGGAACAAAACTGCTGTCCTGCTTACTTCACAGGCAGCCCCCAGGGAGATCACACCATGATCATTTTCAAGCACACAAGCAGCTGTGGTTGTTGCCGCCGTGTCTGGGAGTGAAGCCTACAAGCAGGCAGTCATTGCCATCGAGGAAATTGACATCAGCTCAAGCTCTTCTGCTTCCTTGCCCCCGTGTCTTTAAGCCAATGAGACCCCTTCTAGCCTCCTCATCTACAAATGAGGCTTGATAGTGTTACTCCCACATAGGGTTGTGGCCTGGCTAAAGTGGGTTCTCGTAGGTACAGGGACCAACCCAGTACCTGAGAGAAGTGGGAGCTTCAGAAATGGTCCTCGTTATGATTAAAAGCTTCTGGTCCATTCTGCCTTTTTCTTTCCTGGCTACACCGTTGGCTTGGGTGTAGCTACTATAGGGTACCTACTATAGTAGGGTGACCTACTATAATGATCCTCCTCTCCTGGTCATCACTGCTCCCTGCAAAACACTCTTTTGGCACATTCTTCAAGATCTAGATGAGGTCACAAAGGGCTGCCCTGTAAGGATGTGCAGGTTGCTTACCCGTTCAAGGGCTCTCAACTAAGGAAATTCAGCTTGTGTTCCTCCTCTTCCCCTGCCTGCCAAAGCTGTGGGACCTTCTCTAAGGCTCTTCCTGAAGAAGGCAACTTTTCTAATTGGTATAAAAACCAGAGCTGGGAGGCACCAGAGTCATTCCTTTAGCTTAGAAATGTAGAAACAGGTGGGGATCTCAGAGAGGATCTGACCCAATGTTCTTCTTGCAAAGAAAAAGGAACTAACCACTACTCATTAATTAATTAATTTATTTATTCATTCGTTCATTCATTCATTTCTCTATTGGACGTTTACTGAATACTTCCTACATGAGAAATGCCATCTCTACGCTCAGCTGGAGGCAGAAGTGGTCAGATGGGGAGAAGGACACAAGGTGTGTCTCGTTCTCCTGTATTCCTGCTGACCCATCCTTACTGTTCCACCTCAAGGGATGTTTGGCGAGGCCCTGTGATGCTGGCTGTCCCCTGAGCCCATGCTCCTGATCCAGCTGGACTCGTGCTGCTGGTGACCCAACGGTCCGTGCTAAAGTCTCAAGGCTGACTCAGATGCCTGTGTTCTGAGTCTAGCCTGCCAGTAACATGTGTTGAACTTGGTGAAGCCACCAACCATCCCTTTGTCTTCAACACAGAAAGATCGGGCCATGTGACTGCTAAGGTTTTGCCAATTCTGATCTTCTAATCAGTGTTTCTCAAACTTTGGCATGCATCGGAGTTAAAACCCAGATGGCTGGGCCTTGCCTCAGGTCTTCTGATTCAGTGGGTCTGGGGTGAGACCTGTATTTCTAACGAGTTCTCTAGACAGTGCTAATGCTGCTGATCCAGGGACCATACTTTGAGAACCACTGCTCTACCCCTGAGCAAACCGGACGGCACATTAGAATCGCTTGGGAGAGCTTTAAACAGTGTGGATATCAAGCCCAACATCAGAGCAATTAAATCAGCGTCTCGGAGCAGGAGCCTGGGCTTTGTTATCATGTAAGCCTCTCCCAAGGTGATTTTTTTATCCTCCACCAGGGATAGGAACCACTGTTCTAGAAAAGCAGCCAGGGATGTGACAGGATGTTGGTTGGGCAAACACCTTATTTCCATTTGGAGAAATGGTTTTCGGATGTCTCCCATTAGTGGCCTGGTTCTGAACAGCCTCCCTGAGCCTCAGTTTTCCCTTCTGTAAGTGGTGTTGTTAGAAGAACTAAACTGAACTCCCCCTCGCTGTGTCTGCCCTCCCCTTCCTCTTGTTTCCCAGGAGAGCTTGTGCACGCTTCTGCTCTGTGGCCGTTGAGCTGAGCACAATTCAATAAGCATTTACTAAAAACGCACAACATGTAAGATGCTGTCCTTAATGATGTAGGAATATGAAGATGAATCAGGCCCAGTCCCCACTCCCAAGGAGCTCATGTGCTAATGGGGACGGTGAGGCACATGTCCAAAATGTAAGACAGGATGTGACATAGGCCATAAAGGAAGTAAACATGCTGAAGGCCACTGTACGCAGGGCCCCCAGTGCACGGCACCTTATAATATATTTTAATCCTCCCAACACCCATAAGGCGGGTACTGTAACACCCACTTTACAGGTAAAGAAACTGAGGTGTTTTTTTTAATTTATTTGTCAGAGAGAGAGGGAGAGCGAGCGAGTAAGTACAGGCAGACAGAGTGGCAGGCAGAGGCAGAGGGAGAAGCAGGCTCCCTGCCGAGCAAGGAGCCCGATGTGGGACTCGATCCCAGGACACTGGGATCATGACCTGAGCCGAAGGCAGCCGCTGAACCAACTGAGCCACCCAGGCGTCCCAGAAACTGAGGTTTAAAGGAGTGGTCAGTTACCTACATGCAAGAGCCAGGTTTGGGTTTTTTTTATTTATTTTTGTTTGTTTGTTTGTTTGTTTTGCCACAGGATCCCGGAAGAGGACAGCATTCACACCACTAGGAAGGCTAGGAGGCTTTGTGGGGAGAGGTGTGAACACCATGTTTTGAAAGATGTGTAGAAGTTCGCTGAGTGAAGATAGAGAAAAAGTTCTCCCAGATAGAGGGATCAGATACACAGAGGCCTGGAGGAGGGAAATCCCAATGTCTCAAGGGATCCGAAAGTGGTTTGATTTAGCTGAAATGCAGGCTGATGGTGGGGGGATGATGGGAACTAGAGCCTATTTCGAGGCTTCGTATGCCAGACTAAGGAGTTTCGATTTCATGTCTTAAGTCATGAAAATTCTTGAGCAGGGGGTGGCATATTTTTGAAGAAGTTTAAAGTGGTCATGGATTGGGGGCAGTGGGACAGGGAGCCCAGTAAGTAAGGGGGTGACTAATGACAAATGGGCCATTTGAGATAGTGAGGCAAATGGGCAGGGGAAGGATAGGAAAGCGGGGGACACTGGGAAGCCTGTTGTTGGAGCTTCTTTGGGCATCAGTCCCTTATGTGCACCTGTTTATTGACTGAGCCATTCTGCATTCGAGGAGGGGGGGGTGGGGGCAGGAGCAGGTGGGTCTCCCGGGGCCCTGTGGCTCCAGGTACAGCAACCCTTAAGATATGGCCCATGGAGCGTGACTGACTCTGAGTGGAGGACAGAGCTGAAGCAGCAAGTAATGGGTCTCGGGCTGGCTTGAAGCTAGCCACCTGCTGCATTTCCTGGATGGGAGTGGGAGAACTGGCCCCACGGCCTGAGTGCTTCTGACCCCAGCCTTCCCGGCGAAGCACGACACGTTGCCTGCCTCCTACTCTCCAGCTTACAGTAAGCTCAAGGCGCGCAGCCTCTGTGTGTTGAGCTGAGCACAAGCCCTCCTGGGCTGAAGCCAGTTCCTAGAAGCAAAGTCTGGATGTAGAAAGAGAGCTCGGCTGGGATCTGCCATTTGCTGGCTGGGTGGCATTGGGCACAATCCTTAGTCCTAGCCCAGATTTCACATCCTCTGATCAGAACACTAAACACAGCCAAGTAATGCAAGTGCCACACTCTCCACCTAGTCCCTCCACCTCTACCTACCCCCTACTCTCTGGCTGATGTCCCCAGGGAAACTCAAGACCACACTCTCCACCTAGTCCCTCCACCTCTACCTACCCCCTACTCTCTGGCTGATGCCCCCAGGGAAACTCAAGACCACACAGGGACAAAGCAGAGCAAGCCACTTTCTAGAATCCAAGTCGAAGACAATTTCGGCACTTTTGGCACACCGTGGACCTAGCATATTATACCCATTTTATAGGTGATATAAAATGGAAAGAGGAAAGTGTGAGCTGAATTTCCTTAGTTAAGTGCCCTTGAGCCAGTAAGCAACCTGTGCAACCATACAGGGCAGCACTTTGTGACCCCATCTAGTCCTTGAAGATTGACTAGTCATGTATTTGAGGGATTACAGAAGCAGGACTTGAATGCCAGTCTCTCACCCATTGGCGCTGGACCCCCATCTTGGTAACCCTCAGACCCTCACCATCCACCAAGAGGTGGGAGGACAGGTCTGGTAGTGGAGGGAAGAATGGCAGACATTCTCCAGGTCCAGGGTTCTCTGGATGATACAAATATGGTTCGATAGACAGTATTTGTCCCTTCACCGCATCACGCAGTGAGAACATTCTCTTTTCAGCCTCCTGAAAGCATGAAGGAAGAAGTCTCTGATGGCTGCTAATAGGTCTTTGACACCTCTCCAAACTTTGCCAATCTCCCTTCTTTCACTGAGGGCACATCTCAAGCCTTGGCATGCAAGTTTCCAACTAGAATTTAATAACCTTGGTTTGTTTTCATTGTGTTTATTTTTACTCTTACCTTCTATTTATGGCAAGTGATACTGACTTCCCATTTAAGGCAGTGATATAACGATCCTCCAAAAAAATGTGTTGGGGGGAGAGTGGGTAAGAAAATACTAAGTAATGAAGGGTGTCTAGATATAGCATAATAGGAACCACTGATGTCTGCCCTAGTTCAAAGCGGGGATAATGGAGGTGAATGCTTCCGACTCGCCGCCAGCAGGGCTCTCTCTACAGTGCTCTCCAAGATCTCCACTCAGGAGTGCGCGAGGCTAAGGTGACTCCGCCGCTCCTCCGGGCGGCACGTGCCGGGTCCACGCGCCATCCCGCAGAGTCTCGCGGGCCCGAGATCTTGGGGCGGGCAGGACGGACACCGGCAGGGCACCTGGGCATTTCCGCGACAGAGGAGGGCGCGGGAGTCCGGGCACGCGGGCTGGAGACCTCGGGCTACTGGCTGCGGGACCCTCGCGGGTCACCGGCGGTCGGCGCGGTGTGCGTGCGAATGCGCGTGCAGACGTCAGCCTCCGAGGCCGGTGCCGCCTTCCGGTCACGGTGCGCGCCCCCCGCCGCCCCACCAGTCGCCCCGGCCCCACGCGCCCGGGCACGCGGAACGCGGGACTGCGGCGCCCAGGCGGCCGCGGGCGGGGCGGGCGGGGCGGGGCGGGGCGGGCGGGGCCGGGCCGCAGGACCCACCGCCCATTGGCCGAGCCCAGTGCCGGGGGCGGAGCGCCGGACAAGGCGGGCGAGCGCGCTCCGGCAGGCCGAGGCGGGCGCTGGGCGGCGGGACCCGCTGCTCGCGAGCCGCGAAGGGGGCGGGCGGGCGCTGAGCGAAGGGCCCACCGACCGACGCTCGCAGGCGCGGCGGAGAGCGCCCAGGCCTGAGGTGGGCTTCTGCTGCTGGGCTCGCCAACGGGAGCCCCGGCTGCGATTGCTTTCCGAGGGACCGTTGACCTCGCCCTGCGGGAAAGAGGGGCGTTCGCCTCCAGGAGAGGGAGGGAGGGAGGAGCTTGGCTTCGCAGAAAGTTCGCCCCCACCGCGGGCCAGAGGAGGTGAAGTGGGAGGAGCGGGTTTAAGGCTAACTCGGAGCTACGTGCGAAACCTTGGGGCGGCGTTCAAGGCCCCCTCCCACACGCGCGCGGAGCTGAGCGCCCTGCTCCTCCTCCAGCTGCTGGCGTCGCCTCGCAGGGAGAGAGGAGCCGTCCCTCTGGCGCGGGGAGAGCTGCAGAGCTGCAGGCAGAAGAGGAGGCCGCGGCGAGCAGGGCAGCACCCCCAGCCCGAGCGACCCCCTTTGGCGCGGGCGGAGAAGGTGGCATAGGCGGCCAGCATAGGTTTGCCCTCTCGGGACGCGCACACACGCACGCACCCCCCAGGCACCTCCAAAGGACCCTCCAGGAGTCTCTAAGGACCCTCTTAAAGCCCGGGAGTCTCCCCTACCGCCCTCCCCCACCCCCGGAGACCAAGGCGGGGACCCCGGGATCGGACGTCCCCGCGCCTCCGGGCACCTGGCTCAGCAGGAGTCCCCCGGGTCGGGGCAGGGCAGGGCCGGTGGCGGCGAGCCCGAGCCCGCCCGGCGCCCAGGCCCCTCTGAGCCTTCGGAACCCACCCATGGGGCACCGGCTCCCCATGTCCCCTCGCCCGGCCGCGCCCAGCCCGGCGCCCGGAGCCGCGCAGAGGAGGAGCCCGGCGCAGTGACCCAGGAGCCGCTGCAGACTCTGGAAGCCTCGGCGGCAGTGGCGGCGGCCCCGGGAGAGGCTAGCGGTTCCCCGCACCTCCAGGCGCTTCCAGGCAGCCCTCCAAGCAGTGCCAGAGGCCCAGCGCACCATTCTCAGGTAGGAGAGAGACACCCCATCAGAATTGGGGAGCTGGCTGATATGAGGGAAGCCAGGAAGAAGGGTTTGAGTCTTGTGGGAGGAAGGCTAGAGGAAGCATTACGTGACTAGGGAAAGTTAAGCTGATTGAGCATCTATTATGTGACGGGATCATAGGCAACTTTATGTATCTCAAGAAAATGATCCTAGTTGAGCACCTACTATGTGTCAGGCTGAGTGCTAGGCCCTTTACTTATCCCAGGTGGGAAAAACGTATGGCGCTTCTACTCTGTGCTAGATGTGTTCCTAGGAGCTTTCCATTTCAGGGACCTAGAGCAATAGCCATTTAAATATGAGGACACAGGCTCAGGGAGGAGGAAAGATTAAGGAGCACCTTCCTGTCCAGTGTTCCTCGAGCTTTTTGGACGGTTGGTTCAAGGAATGAGTTTCCTGGGTGATTCTTTCCCCCGGAAATGTTTCCTGTCTTCAGCTGGCCTGGAGGGCCTCCAAGTCCCTCTGGTGGGCTCCTTCTGACCTCTCCTCCCTTTCCCTCCTGTCCTGGTAGGGTGATGAATTCATAGCAGGTAGGAGGCCAGGCTGGGATAGGGCAGTGAGTTCGGGAGCCCGTGATTCAGGCTTACCCTGGTGTCACAGTGACAAAACGGACCCTCCTGCCAAGACCTCTGCCTGCACTCCAGTCCCATCACCCCTGGCTGTTCCAGGC
This sequence comes from Mellivora capensis, assembly GCA_004024625.1. NCBI lineage: Eukaryota > Metazoa > Chordata > Mammalia > Carnivora > Mustelidae > Mellivora > Mellivora capensis. The sequence continues at coordinate 9,162 of PISX010019083.1, forward strand.
GGACCCTTGAATGCCAGGAGGAGATGTGCCAAAGGAACCCACTTGCTATGTGCCAGGAGCTGTATTAGCCTCTTGACTTCTGGCTGAATAATCCGGGCCACCCTACGGGTTTGTTTCCACAGTTGCCATGTGGTCGATGACCATCCCCACCAGGCCAGCCCCTTTGCCCAAGGGTGCTGAGCTGGTGAGAAGCAGGGCTGGTCTGTGAGAGACCAATGGCTGCCCACTTTTTACCATCCTGAACTGCCAAGGGTGGCCAGGCTGGCTTGGCCAAGCCCCCCAGGCCGCCTCTCAGTGTGGGGATGGAAGTCAGTGAATAACACTTATGTCTAGAGGGGCTGGGATGTGTGCTAATGGAGGAGGCTTGTGGGAAGGAGTGGGGCGGGGGGAGCTGGTGCAATGTAGCCAGCTCTGGGGACTCACAGGGAGAAGGACATGTCAAGACTCTTGTCTTGATGTCCTTGTCCCTCTGACCCCCTCCATCTCCCAGGCAGACCCTGGGCAAGGGGTTTGAGGGCAAAGAAGGGGGTGAACCCACAGATGCATTTGCTGGGAGCCGGCTGGGCAGGGTTTGGGGTGAGTCCTGGGCAGGGTGCCTGTCCCCAGCCACCTGTGGGAAGAGAGAGGCAACAGAATCTCATAGGGCCTCAGGGGTCATTCCTCTGCCTGACGCCAGCTGAAGCTTTAAAGTCAGGCGCTCTGTTTGGAAAAAGACGGGTTTTGGCCGGGGGTGGGTTTTTATGGAGGCAAGAGCCCAGACTTTCAAGCCCAGCAGCCTGATTCTCATCCTGGCCTGGCCGGTGATCCGGTGAGCTGGGGCAAGTGACTCAGCCACACGGATCCCCAGGGTTCCCACCAGTCCAGTGGGTGGATGGTGGTCTGCTCTTCACGGGACAGTCGGGAGGTCCCTGGAACAAGGTACGCGAAGCACCCGGTGTGACAGAAACCTGTCTGGCTACAGCTGCTCTCTCCCCTCCGCCCCACTCCATCTCCGCTCTGGGACTTTCTGCCCCCCAGGGCCCCTGGGAATGGCCGGGGGTGGGGTCAGCTGAGAGTCACAGAGCTCCCCTTGGGGTTCTTATGCTGTGAGGGGTCCCCATTAGCCACTCTCTGAGCCCCCAGGGTTAGGCTCTACATTTTCAAATGTCCTCGCTGTGCGGGGTCAGCCTGGCTGAGGATGGAGAGGGGAGAGCTGGCAGCAGGGGAAAGAAGCTGTGCCCACAGCAGCCCACAGTGCTGCCTCTGGGGGAGGAGAGGGAAGGAGGATATGGGGACAGGAGGTGGGGCTCACAGAAGCCGTCAGCTGGCGTCCAGGTGTCTGGGTGCCACACACAGCCCCACGTGCCTGGGGCCATGTGAAGACTCACAGTCGTCTCTCAGAGAGGAAAGCCACTCCTCCCTCCCTCTGCCCCCTCCCCCGCCCCGCCTTTGCCTCCTTCTGACGCCCTGTCTCTTCTCTGACTCTCCTCTCCGACTTCCTCAGGCTCCTTCAGCCACTGATAGAAGCATGTCTTTACCAGGAACTCTGGGCTAGAAGCCGGGCAGGCAATGAAGGGGTTCCCTGGTTCCCCGGGGGCTGCCGGCCTCCTTCCCTCTCTGTCTAGCCAGAGGAGATCACAGCAGAATTAAGCTCCCCGCAGGGGGACTGGGGAGGGGTCTGTCTTGGCATGGGGCCTCTTTCCCTCCTGTCTCTGATGAAGGCCCAGGCTGGCTTGCTGAGAAGCCTTCAGCTCCCACCCCCAACTGTGCACCCACAGGTATGTCCCGGGCACAGAGACCCTCAGCACAGCACCTGGGCCAGCCAGGCAGAGCAGGGGAGGAGGGACAAGGCCTCAGAAGGAAGCTGCAGGAGACCACCAAAGGCAGACCCTATTGCTTCATTCATCCCTGGATCATTCACTGAGCACTTGCTGGGTACAAGGCACTGAGATCCTATGGGATAAGTTGAGAGATGGCTGCAGGCATGAAGGGGTGGGGGGGGGGAGGTGGGTGTCTTTATCTTGGAGTCACTGTCCTGGCTCCCTTGTTAACTACACAGGCCAGTCATGGAGACTTTTAAGTATCAGGGTCCTTATTTGTGGAATGGGCAGATAGTATCTTCCCTGTAGGGAGACGGTGAGGACGCTCCGGTGCATGGGGCAGACAGCCTGGGGTCAGATCTCTCCTTTGCTGGTTACTGGTTGTGTGACCATGAGCAGTTACTAAACTTCTCTGTGCCTCAATATCCCCTCCTATAAACTGGGGGGACACCACCTACCTTCTGGGGTTACTCGGGGTGGGGAGCGAGTGAGTACACGTTAATCAGGGTGCTCAGGACACTCTGGCATACGTTGACTGCAAGGTCAATGTCAGCTCCCACCAGAATCCACTTAGAATCCCTGATTTTGTTCCTGTACTTAGCGCAGGGCCAGGCACACGGCGGGGGCTGGGTGAGTGGTGGTTGTCAGGGCTCCAGGCTTGCTTAGGGCCAGTGGTGTGCCTAGCGGGCTTATGGTATGCCTCTCTTTGCATTTCATTCATCGAGGTCCTCCTGGTAGCTGGGAATTGGCCATGGTGGGAATGTGTGTGCCATGGAGGTTGATAAATGCTACCAATAAAAGCTTTTGAAAAAGGTATTTCTGAGAGCCGGTTTACTGCACAGTGGCTCTCAGTTGGACAGGGTGCCAGCCGGGGCAGATGCCTGAATGCCCCGAACAGGGTGTATGCCAGAAGACACACACAAGAGGTCCCTCCACCTCCAGTCTCTTAGCCTGACAGCAGAGGACATTATGACGTCGGAGAGGGCCTTGGGGTAAAGGGATGAGGCATTCCAGGCCCCTGAGCTGGAGAACCCAGGCGGGCCAACCAGTGGGAGCTGGCCTGTACAGTTCCCAGTGCACCCTGAAAAGAGGTGCCTTCTCTGGGCAGATGAACTCCACAGAGACATTCCCTGCTTTCCCACTCAGCTGGATGCCTTGTGCAGTGCCCAGCCTGCACAACTGTGTGTGGTAGCAGGCTGAGGGCAGAGGAGACTGATATTCAGCAGACATGTATCCACTTCTAGTTCCTCTTCTCTAGAGGGAGGAGGGATTCCTGCTGGGGTGGGCTGGGGAGCCAGAGAAGCCTCCAGAGAGGAGGTGGTATGTGAGCCAGGGCTTGAAGCATAAAGAGAAGAGGGTGTTCTGGCAGAGGGACCAGCACGAGCTAAGAAGTGGAGGCAGATCTCAGCAGAGCTCCAACAGAGTGATGGGCTCAGGGATTCTGAGTGGATTCTGGTGGGTGCTGACGGAGTGAAGGGGAGTGGTCGGGCTGCGACTGGCCTTTGGGGCGGGCCTGTTGGGGCCCTGGGGCTCTATTTATCTTCATGGAGCTGGGACCCATTTCAGTCTCTTCCACGAGGCCGAGGAGCCCCCATAGAAAGTTTTGGGTGTGCCTCCAAACCATAAACCCTTGGAGCTCTGAGGGACTCGAGTTGTCCCTGGGTCATTTCTCTGACCCACACCCAGGTCTCTGGATCTCCTGGAGGTGAGCAAATTCCCAGGGCCTGGGGCTAAAACTGCTGGGCCTGGGCTGCGGTGGACGTGATCTGGACCTTGCCTTTTCCCCTGTTTCTGGGAAGGGCCCAAAGGCCACAGCACCCCTTACCCTTACCCCAGGCCTAAGAAACGGCTCTCTAGTGCCTTCCCCAGGTCGTGGCCTGCAGTCACAGCTCCTGAGAGGCCAGAACAGGGAAAGGCCCCAGTGAAGGGCCAGGGAGAGATCAGGTTCTAGCAGGACTTAACATTTTGTGACCTGAGCCTGTGCAACAGTCCTGGGAGCGGAGTCCCTTTTATAGACACGACAAGTGACTCTCGGGAAAGGTCAGCGACTGGCCGGCCGAGAGCATCAAGGAGCTGGCGTAAAGCGAAAATTCAGGCCCCAGCCATCCTGGGCCGGAATAAACTGGGTGAATGGACGCCAGGGCGGTGAGCCCCTGTGTGGTGGGTGGATGGGCAGGAAGGAGGCCGAGAGGGCGTGAATGAAGGCACGGGCAGGGCTGCCAGGCCCCCTAGAGACGCCCCAGTCTAACGTCTCCGTCTTACAGACAGAAAGCAGACACCTAGACAGGAGCCCCGCGGAGGAGGCCAAGGCGGCCAGCAAGAGGCTGCAGGGCCGGGTGCAGGGCCTCCTGGCATCGGCTCCGCGCTCCGTGCCACCGGCCCGAGCCATGATGAAGACCTTGTCCAGCGGGAACTGCACGCTCAGTGTGCCCGCCAAGAACTCGTACCGCATGGTGGTGCTGGGTGCCTCCCGGGTGGGCAAGAGCTCCATCGTCTCCCGCTTCCTCAACGGCCGCTTCGAGGACCAGTACACGCCCACCATCGAGGACTTCCACCGGAAGGTCTACAACATCCGAGGTGACATGTACCAGCTGGACATCCTGGACACGTCGGGCAACCACCCCTTCCCTGCCATGCGCAGGCTCTCCATCCTCACAGGTGGGTGCGGGGGGCGGGGAGGGGGATGTGTCCGCTCACCGCCAGCCCCACCCCTGGAAGTGGGGAGGGGCAGAACAGGTGGGTGCCGCCTGCCGGAGCAGGTGACCAAGCTGGGGCCCAAATCCCACACCGGCTGGCTGGCATCAAGTGCTGCAGGGCTGCCTTCCAGAAGATCAGGCGCTGATGCAGGTGGGTGTGGGGGCGGGGGAGAGGGGTCGTCCTCTCCGGGGAGCAGAGAGGGGCTCCCGCCTTCTTCCTGCCGGTGGTGGCCCTGCAGAGCCCTGGGGCCCAGGGTCAGTCTGCTGGCCTCAGTTCTCTTGACATCCCAGACCTTTGCTGCCCCTCAGAGCAGTAAGGGTGGGCCCTGGGGACCAGTCAAAGGGCAGGCGGACAAGGTGGCAATAGCTAATGCTTCTCAAGCATTGTGTCTGGGCCCATTCTTAGAGCTTGTGTGGGTTTCTTTCGTCCTCACAACCAACCTGGGTGATGGGGCTTTGCTTCCATTTTAAAAGTGAGGAAACTGAGGCCCAGAGAGGTAAAGTTCGTCCAGGTGGTAACACAGGCAGTCCCTGGCCGTCTGGCTCTCCTTCTCCACCACGAAACTGTCCTGTAGTCTCTTGGCCCTGCTGGGAATGGCAGGGAGGGAAGAGAGATTGCCCCGGGATTAAGGGGGCGGGTGGAGATGGGGGCCTGGGCCATCCTTTGCCTGACCCAGACAGTTTCCCCCGTGGTGGCTGTAGGAGGGCGGGCTGGAAACCGGTCTGCCCGGGGCCGCTGCTTCCTGGTTTCGTACCTCTGGGCAAGTGACTTTATCTGTCTGCAGCTTGGTTCTCTCTGTGAGAGCATGGTGTCAGTGCCCACCCCAAAGGTCACGGTGAGAAGTAAGTGAGTTCATACAGCAGAAGTGCTTGGTGGACGGAGAGTAAGTGCTCACTAAACACTGGTCTTACACTAACCCAGCATTTATAGAGTGCCTGCTCGGGGCTAGGCAGAGTCCTTGCCTGAGCCCTGCTTCTCCCACTGCTGGGCGGAGATGAAGGGAAGGAATGAGCAAGTGCCCCCTAGCCATCACTAAAATAACCCCCCAAACGGAGATGCTCTTGGACCAAGAAACGCACGCCATGTGCATTCCTGCCCCTGCAGCCGGGCCAAGCCCCCTCTTTGAGCACCCTGGGCAGATGGCTTCTTCCTGCACGCTGTCCTTGTGGACTGTCTGACCCACCCCATATTTTGGAGAGGCTGTGTGCGGATGGAAGGAGCCCTGGGTTGACCTGGAGCCACTTGGTGTCTCTGAGGTGTGATCAGAGGTCTGAGTCTCAGTCTCCCCAGCAGCACGGCGGACATGGGCTTGCTTCCCCCACAGTGTGGCTGTGGGGACACTTCTAGCACCTGCCGGGCGTGCAGGGATGTCTGCTTTCCTTGCCTTGGGGAGGGGACTGGGCGCCCACTAACATAAATAAGGCTAACATTAGAGGGAGGAGGGAGACAGATGTAGAGGAGGACAGCGAGCGTATTTCCAAAATTCATTTTTTAATCACACCAGTGATCTGCAAACACACCCCTCTGTAAACAGAGAAGGCTAAAGAAGGCCCCTTGTCCTGCATCCCCAACGCCAGACTCCTGTCCCCTCCCCGGCGGTGGCCACCCCATCAGTCTGGCGGGGACGCTTCTGGACCCCCCAGGAACACACTGACCTTTATGTTTGTATCACCGTTGTGACCGGGAGGGTTTTTGTTCATCTCTTTTGAACGTGCACTTAGGATTCGGAGCACATCTGTCTGTTGCTTTTTTTTTTTTTTTTTTTTTTTCACCCACCAGCCCGTGCCTCGTTTTCCAACCTGGTACTGGTGCGCAGGAAATTCTGAAAGCCATTAATTCTGCTGCCGGCTCTCTTCCCAGCTGCCAGCCAGGCTGTCTCTGAAGCTTGGCATCGCGGTCTCCCATCTGAATATGTCAAGGCCGCCGAGTCCTCAGGGGCCCAGGATTAGCCTAACGGGATGGGGTTGGCAGGCCAGACTGGGGCCGCCTTGCAGGTGCCTCTCTCAGAGGCTCCCACCCCCATTCTTCCCATCCCATTCCGCCCATTCACCCAGCTTTACAGACACCCATCAGGCGCTGGGCGCTGGGAGTCAAGGTCATGGGTGACACCGTCTCCCTCTGCCCTGGGGCGCACAGTAAGGGCACACCATTGGCCGGATCATGGTTCTGAACGTAGCACGCGTCTCAGCCTCAGTTTCCTTGTTTGGGAAATGGATTTTGGACATCTCCCCACAGGTTCTTACGTCTTGAGGCCAGTTTGAGCGTGAGCCTGTAATCCCAGTGGTAACCTCCAGAGACTGGGATGTGGGCACCGCCCAGCCTCTCTCCCTGGCCCCCTTCCCCCTGAGCGGCCCGTTTCAGACCCAAAGACCCGTCTTGAGTGGTGCAGTGAGTTGAAGCAGGGACCGTGTGGGTCCTGGAGGCTGGCACTCACTCACTCATCCGTGATTCATTCAAGAAGCAGAAAGCACCTGTGGGCCAGGCACTGGCTAGGTAAGGACAGCAGCGGGTCCACGTCTCGACCTAGCCACGTTCACGCTGTGTGAGCTTGGGCGGGTTGCTCGCCCTTTCTGAGCCTCTCTTTGCTCACCTATACCAGGAAGGTGCAGAAATCCCCCTCGCGGAGGCTTTGGGAGGAGTCAGGAGGAAAGTGCGCATGGAGCCCACGGCCCACGCTGGTTCTCGCAGGGGCTTGTCCCCATTGGTGTCTCAAAACATAAGACCTCTGAGCCTGCGCCACTCTCCATTCATTATCCAGGGAAGCCCTCACAAAAAGATGTGTTTCATCCATGTGGGACGGATGGGGAAGACTAAGGTTTAGAGAGGCCGCCTGCCCTGCCCCGGGCCGCGTGGCCAGCAAGTGCCAGGGGCCAGATGTGAACCTAGGCGTGTCGGGTGCCCGCACTCTGAGTGCCTCCGATGTGTCAGGCACGATTCCAGGCCCCTGGAAGTGTGCACCAAACAAGTCGGGCAAGACCCCTGCTGCCGTGAAAATTGTACTGTTATTATTACTATTATTCTAACACGGTCTGCACAAATTCACAAGCGGCTCACTCCATCTCCAGCCCTCCTGGGCAGTGTTGGGGGAATTAACTGTGTCCGAGCCAGGCTGAGCCACACATTTGCTATGTGACCTTGAACAAGGGCTTGACCCCTCTGGGCCTCGGCTTCCTGCTCTGGAAAATGGGGAGAACCGCGACTCCTCCTTGGACTGGCTGGGAGGGTTGAGTCAGTGTCTGGAAGGGGCGGCCTCCCCACCTGTGTCCCTCTCCCCACAGGTGACGTCTTCATCCTGGTGTTCAGCCTGGATAACCGGGAGTCCTTCGACGAGGTCAAGCGCCTCCAGAAGCAGATCTTGGAGGTCAAATCCTGCCTGAAGAACAAGACCAAGGAGGCGGCGGAACTGCCCATGGTCATCTGTGGCAATAAGAACGACCACGGTGAGCTGTGTCGTCAGGTGCCCACCACCGAGGCCGAGCTGCTGGTGTCCGGGGATGAGAACTGCGCCTACTTCGAGGTGTCGGCCAAGAAGAACACCAACGTGGATGAGATGTTCTACGTGCTCTTCAGCATGGCCAAGCTGCCCCACGAGATGAGCCCGGCCTTGCACCGCAAGATCTCCGTGCAGTACGGCGACGCCTTCCACCCCCGGCCCTTCTGCATGCGCCGCGTCAAGGACATGGACGCCTATGGCATGGTCTCGCCCTTTGCCCGCCGCCCTAGCGTCAACAGTGACCTCAAGTACATCAAGGCTAAGGTCCTTCGGGAGGGCCAGGCCCGCGAGCGGGACAAATGCACCATCCAGTGACCGGGAGGGACGCTGGGGTGGGGCTAGGGCAGTGCCTTCCAGGAGGTGGCCCCATGTGCCCGCTGTCCATGTCCCCCCCCCAATGAGACCCCCAACAGCAGCCATGTTCGAAGGCCTCTGGCGCCAGAATAGGTGACCCCAGTCTCTGACCTCTGTATGTTCTCCTGCCTTTTCACCACTTCCCTCTGATTCTGCTTTTCTGAAGTCCTCTGTGCTTCCAGCACCCAAATCAGGGCCGCCCTAACCTCAGGGCTGTAAGAAATGCTGATGCCAGAGGGGCCAGACTCCCTTCCTGGAGGGAGACTCCTGGAACGGTCGAAGCGGGGTGGAACCGAGCCCCGCAGAGCAAGGTGGGAAAGGACTCTGGCCCTCTGGTCTCGGCTTAGCTGTTCCCACCCCCACCCTGGGGGTGGCCCTCAGGTGTCCCTGACGGTGAGCCAGTGGCCGCTGCCTGTGAAGGAAGAGGAGCGTGGCCATATCCCTGGACCACGCCCATCCCCGGACTGCCTGGCCTCCACCGTGTCTGTCTGTCTGTCTGTCTCTCGAAGTTTCCTCTCCTCTGTCTGCTGGTTGTGCTTTGAAGTTCTAGCTGTCCTCCCGTTGTGCGTAGCCGTAGGAACAGAAATCCTTGTACTGTAAAAGTTGCTCCCGCCTCGCTGGCCGGACCCCACTGCCTCTCCTGGGGACCCCTCCCTCCCCCGATCCTGATCCCGGACAGGGTTCCGGGGGTCCTGCCTCCGGCTAGACACTGCCCTCCGTCATGAGCCTCACAGTTTACACTTGCACTGGGGGGGGCGGGCAGGCTGGGGCTGCTTCTCCTCCTGCCCCCTCCCTCCCCCCACCTCTGTCCCCTTCCCTCCCCCCACCCCTGTCCCCTTCCCTCCCCCGTGTTACAGAGGAGGCTGGTGAGACACGGGGAGGTGGTACGCTTCAGCCCATCCCCGCGGCACCCGGTTCAGGGCAGGGATCTGCCTCGAACCACGATGTCTCCTACTGTGCTCGCTTCTTAAGCATTTATTGAGCACCTGCTGGGTGCTGGGTCCACTGTGTGCTAGGAAACAAAGAGGGTGAGCAGTGCACTTTATGCCTCCCAGGCCAGGCCCTTTCCCAGCCCTGGCCTCTTTCCCTCACCCGCATGGCCTGTGCCCACCCCTGCCGCCCCACTGCCTTGTGCCCTGTGTGCTGTTTGGGGGTGGGGGGTGCAGGAGCAGCTGGGAACCAGAGCCGAGCCCGGAGAGGTAGGTGGGAAAGCTCCTCAGGGGTCCCTAGCCTGTGCCTAGCGCTGGACTGCTGCGGACCAGGTGTGGCGGGATTTGAGCATGTGGACCAAAGGTCTTGTCGTCTGTCATCAGCTCTTAACAAATATATTTTGTATCTTAATCTCCTTTAAAATATTGAGATTTAGGCCTACCAGGAATCTTAGTGATCATTTAGTGACTCTTTCCGAGGCCAAGAGAGGGTGACTGTCTCTCTGGTCCCAGCGCACATGGCAAGTCTGTGACCGGCAGAAGTGGGGCTAAGTCTGGGTATCGGGCACACCCCGCCATGCTTCCTCAGCCCCGGGTGGGGGGAGGGGCCCTTCAGAAACCAGAGGGCCTTTTCTCTGACCCTTTCTCTAGATCGCCCTTTGAGGGTTCCTGCAAATTCCGTGTACACACGTGTGAATACCGAGTTCTTCACAGGCCCCGACCCCAGCTTGCCGTACCTTATCCCTCTCCCCTGGCACCCCGCTTCCATGCCCTCACCCAGCCCCAGCCTGCACCCTCTAAGCAGACCGGGTGCCATCACCAGGACAGGTGTGTGGCCTGGTCCCACCCCACGATGTCCCCCTGCTGCCCCAGATCTCTGTGTACGCTACCAATTAAAGTGGGTTTGTTTCTAAGCTGTGTTCCTGACCATGTGAATTTTCTCTGCTTCCCAGAGGTTTGCTTCTTCCTCCAACCAGAGCTGGCCTTGGCCTCCCCGGATCACAGCTGCCCTTGGGGCAGCACTGAGTCAGTCTTCAAGTTTGAATAGATGGGGGAGGGGCACCCCAAAACAGGAGGTTGTGCCCCTCTGGAGGGGTAGTGAGGTCAGATGAGAAATTCCCCCCCACCCCATGGATCATTAGCCCTTTGGGGCCACCATAGGTCTGAGTTCTGTGGGGGCCCTGGAGACCATTGATTTGGCCCGCAGGAATGATTGGCATCATCTGGAAACATTTTTGCATCGCCAAGACTTGGGTGGGGGTCCTGCTAGTATCGAGCAGAGAGAGCGCCCCTGTGCTCAGGTCATGCCCCACAATAAAAAGTTTTCTGTCAGTAGTGGGCACCTTCAGTTGGACACTTGGTTCTCAAGGTCAGGACAGAGCCCATGTCTGTATGGTTGACCCGATGTACAACTTCCTGGACAGTATTTAGTAAACCCTGGGCGAGCAGAGTGAGCCCTCATGTGGAGTGAAGCAGGGTGTGGGTGGGGGTGAGGGTGGAGGTCGAGGGACAGGATCTTGAGCCTGTGCCACCCGGAACCCGCCCCCAGGGTGGAGGGGCGAGGAGGAGACCGGCCTTGCACCTGCTGCCTGCTTCATCCTTGGCGTCTCCAGCCCCGCCCCCCTTCAGCTCCACGAGAAACCCAGTCCTCGTGTTCACCCTGCTGTCCCCTCCTTGTCCCAGATGGCGCCAAGCTGGTGCCGTGGCAGATGAGGGATTTGAAACCAGAGGGCATCTCAGCTTCGTGTGGGCAAGAAAAGGATTTTTGCATTGATGGTCTGTGTGGGTTTTGGTTTTTTTTTTTTAAGATTTTATTTATTTATTTGACAGAGATTGCAGGTAGGCAGAGAGGCAGGCAGAGAGAGAGGAAGGGAAGCAGGCTCCCTGCTGAGCAGAGAGCCTGATGCGGGGCTCGATCCCAGGACCCTGAGATCATGACCTGAGCCAAAGGCAGAGGCTTTAACGCACTGAGCCACCCAGGCACCCCGATGGTCTGTGTTTTTGATCAAGAAATGCCAACAGGCATGTAGGTGACCAGGCTCCCAATTCAGAGGGCGAGATCTCTGTCCGGATAGTCACAAAGCGAAGTGAGCCCGGCTAGGGTAGAAGCGAAACCAGGAAGGCCTGGGGCGTGGGGAGCAGGAGGAGAGCTCCCCATTCTGCCCACCTGGGCGCCTGGCCCCCTTCCACCCTCCGCCCACACTAGGCAGAGGGGGCGATTGTAGGAGGCAAATCACGTTGATGCTTTCCTAGTCCTGGACTTTGTCAGCGTAAGACATGGAGGCCGACGCTGTCCCCGTATCACAGGCCAGTGCGGCGTCATTAGAAGGACTCATGGGGACGCAGCTGGGCTCACCAGAGCAAGCCTTTCCCTGTGGGCCAAGCCCCGGCCCTCTCTGCCACCCCCTCCCCCTGCTGGGGACTCTGAGTAAGTCCTGTCCTTTCCCAGACACTTCAGCTTCTTTATCTCTACATGGGAGGTGGGGACAGGGCGGTTGAACCAGACAACAGATGAAGAAGCCCCTCGCAACCCTATGTTCTCTGCAAGGAGGAATTAATATTCCCATTACACAATCCATGACATTCTGCTCGTTACTAAGCAGAGCATGCTTGCTCCAGCCTGGGCCTGGTCCCGGGCCCCTGCACCCCTCAGGCTCTCCCTGGGATTGGGGTAACTGGGCATGGGGGGCTGGCTGCGGCAGGGGACACTAGCCCCACAGATCTCTGCTTAGCCCTGGGACAGAGGGTAGAAGCGGATGGTAGGAAAATTCCCCCACTGCGAAACCATTCAGAGACAAGTGCAGGACAGCCGTCTTAGTTCCCGACCCCAGGACGGGTACGCTGGGAGTCTGAGTTCAGACAATTCTGTGCTGGGAACTCCAAGTACTTATTTCGTTCCACCTCCCTGAACCTGTCACTTACACAAAAGGAAAACTTCAGTCTGGGTCACGGCTTACTGGGGCCAGCTGGGGCTCCGCAGCAAAGGCTGCCGGGAACAGGGGTGGGAGGGAGGGTGGCGTTTGTTGAAGACCTACGGTGCACTGAGCACCATGCTGGGCCTCTTGTTGGATCCTCGTGGCAAAGCTGTGTGGAAGGATTGTGACTCCCCTTTTATTTTATGTACCAGGAACCGAGGCCCAGAGAGGGGAAGCCACTTGTCTGAGGTTGCACAGTGGTGAGGGGGCAGAGCTGAGCTAGAAGCCACGTCTGATCACTAAGCGTGTTTTCTCCCCAGAGTTTTCATCACTGAGTTAGCTGAGGGGCTGCTCTCTGGAGGGAGAGACATCTGAACGTAGTTCAGTAACCTGGACTGGATGTCGTGCACAGGGAGTGAGATGCTCTATAGCTCATCGCAAAAGGTCCAGCCGCAGCAACACAGGAACAGGATGACGGCTGTTTCATGGCAAAGTCTGAGCTGAGTGTGCTAGGCCAGGGGCTGGCTCTGCTCCACGGGTCATGCGGGCATCCAGGTTTCGGGCCACCCCATCTCTAGGACCATGTCACCATCTACAAGGTCAAAGTCACGGTTCACCCCATGAACCACATTCCCATTCAGCCAGCGGGGGTAGTGGAAGAGACTGCAGAGGATGCTGCCGTCAGGCCCCTCCACTCCCTTCCTCTGGCCATGCACGCTGGCGAGAAGGGCTGGGAAACACAGTTGGGTTCCTTGCCCGGTGGCCCCACGCCCAGTGGCACCTTTTCAAGGAGTAATGGGAGAGGCCACCTGGCTGGCCAGCTAACGGTCCTCCCGGCACCCTCACGCGTTAGGTTCAGACCACGGGCCACCGAGCGCAACCTGACTTCACTGCCGCTGCTTCCTTAAAGTGAATCTGGGCTTGATTTTCCCCTGCACCTCGATCAAAACTTGGACTGTCCCGTGGTTTTTCTCATCTGTACCAAAAGCTCTTCAGGTGGCAGATGTAACCTCCCTTAAAAATCCTTTGCCCGTGTGATGATGGACAATTCAGTCTTTGGGCAAAGGAAAGACCTTCCCCCCTCCCCACACTGTGGTCTGCTTGCACATAAAGGTGGAAACTGAGGAGGAGAAAGATGGGCAAGTTCTCCTTTCCTTGCTCTCTGGCTTCCCTTTTAACTAATTTCAGTTTCTCTCTCCCCTGCCCTTGGTCCTTGGGAGGTGGGTCTGGTAGGGGTGGGGGGAGGAGGTCGGAGGAGCATGAAATAGTTCTTAGTTGCCTGGCACTGTGGTGTCACAGTAAGAAAGTGCCACACTTGGAGCATGGGTGATGTTTCACAATGACATTAAAATCACAAGCATTTTGTAGATTTTCCCAACCCTGTCCCACCATCCCTGGCAGTGGCTCACCTGTGGGCAGCTTGATGTAGTTCCATGCAGCTTTATGTGGGTTGCTTGCTACGTCCTTCCACAGCCTCTAGGAATGTTCTAATACCTGTCGGTTTCCTGCGCTGAGGTCTCTTGCCCCTCCAGTGAACTCTCCTAGATGGGGCTTCAGGCATTGTCAGTTTTCTCTTGTGGATTTCCCACATCTGGTCCATATGAAACTCACATCCTTGGCCCCGACCAACTGCTCTGAGTTCAGGAAGGATCTCCGGTCTCTAACTCAGACCGTCTATCACTCATTAGATTTATCAGGCAGAGGACAGACAATGGTCCATAGAGCCCTCAGCTACAGGCACATGCGTCAAGCATTCTAGACTTAAAATGAGGAGCAGACATTCCCACAGCATGCCATAGCGGTCTTGGAAAGGTCCCTTTCCCCCAAGACCCTTTCATGACCAACTCCTTTATATCTTTGACATAGGTGAGAAGTATGAGAATCAAGTAACTGGTTCTTGGCTGGATATATTGAAGCTTATGCCTTCGGTCTGGTACCTGGCTTTGGAATCTGAGATCAATCTCATTAGGGTCTCCACAGAAATTAAGGGGAGAGAGCCAGGACCATCTGCCAGGTGGAGAAGGCTGGAGAATGGGCACAGGGAGGGACTCCAGCCTCATCTAGGAAAAGGAACACTGCACAGGGCTGGGCTTCAATATGGATCCCGTCCTTACAGGAAATGTTGCTATTTTACTCACTGTGAATGTCTCAGTCCATTCAGGTTGCTATAACAAAAATACCATAAATTGAGTATTAACAGCATTCCCATATTCCGACATAAACAGACTTAAAAACAACAGAAATTTATTTCTCACAGTTCTAGAGGCTGGGAAGCCCAAGGTTAAGAAGCCCAGGAACTCCCGGATCTGGTGAAATCTGCTTGCTCATAGATGGCAGTCTTCTTACTGTGTGCTCACACAGTGGAAGGGATGAGGAAGTTCTCTGGGGTCGTTTTTTATAAGGGTATTAATCCCACTCATGTAGGCTCTACCCTCATGACCTTATCACCTCCCAAAGGCCCCCCTCCAGATACCAACCCACTGGGAGTTAGGTTTCAACATGGGAATTCTGGGGGACACAAGCACTCAGTCTATAGTAGCAGATTTTTCGCATTACTTTTTATTTTTAAAATTTTACATGAAAATATTATTCAGCTTGATTCCTGAGTTTCTTGGCAGCTCTCTAAATTTTGCCCCAGAGACAGTTGCCACACGCACATCCCTCTGGTCCTGGCCCTGGCTCCAGGGTCCCAGTTGGGTTCTAGTCTCTTTCATGCATCCGTTTTGGGACCCCCGGGACTGAAAAAGCCTGCAACCACCCAGCGAATGCATTTCTCAGGACAGATCATCAGATCACAAAAGGGTGGGCCTCAGGCCGGGACGGAAACAGGTGACGAAAACAGGTCACTTCCTGTTCCATTGGCCAAGGCAAGTCACATGACCAGCCCACACTCCACGGGGTCAGGAATCGCACTGTCCACTCCAGGGGAGTCACGCAGCAAAGGGCTCACACGTATGGCATGAAGAATGGTGAACGTGGCTTCATCTGCCACACTGATCTTCTCTGTGACTCGATTTCCTCTTTTGTAAGAGAGGTGATCACGGGCACCTGGGTGGCTCAGTCGGTTAAGCGTCTCCCTTTGGCTCAGGTCATGGTCCCAGAGTCTGGGGATCAAGTACGGCATCGGGCTCCCTGGTCAGTGGAGAGCCTGCTTCTCCCTCTTCTGCTACCCCTGCTTGTGCTCTCTCTCTCTCTCTGTCAAATAAATAAATTTTAAAAAAAGAGAGAGGTCATCACACCAACATCTCACTGGGTTGTAATGTGTTGATGAATTAATACTTGTGAAACGCTCAGAAGGCTGCTAAGTGCCAGCCACTATGGCTTCTGTGCCCGCCCAGGTGGGCTTGCCAGAGAGCCTCCTGGCACAGAAGCCTGGCGAGAAGTCAGCCTCCGTAGATCTGCACTCCTGTCACTATGGGGAAAGCACCGACAGGACCAACCAAGGAGGAAGAAGAGGAAGCAGAGGAGAGGACAGAGAGCCAAAGAGAGGAGAGGGGCGCAGAATACTAGAGCATGGGGCCGTGGAAGCCAAGGGAACAGGAAGTTTTGATAAGGCACAGATGGACTCAACTGCCAAAAGCTTCCAAGAAAGGGGCCAAAGAGGGTCGACGGGACACAGGAGGAAGCCCGCCGGAGGGGCAGAGCGCGTGGTGAGGGAGATCATGGTGCGCACCCAGCAATAGCGCCTTTCCTTCCTTCCTTCTAAATGCCCGTGGCTATGAAGGGGAAAGGAAGCATGGCACCAAAACGAGGGAGCTGGGTGGCTCCAGGGGCTCTGCCGGTAGTGTCACCAACATTTTCAAGGACGGAGAGGTTTGCGCTTGCCCTGATGCTGTTGAGAAAGATCTAGAAGGAGAGCAGGAAGGGCTGGAGTCAGGGGCCCCAGCGAGGCTCCGACGACAGCCCGAGGAGGGAGGGGGTGGAGAGGGCAGAGCCCGATGGGACCAAACTGGGCCTCGAGGAAGCCTGCCTTCTGGGGCGACCGACATCCTGGTGTGCTGCCCGCTGGGGACAGAAGCCGGTCCCCCAGAGACCCATCCCAGCTCGACAGTGTTTTCGCAAGAAATTAAACCCTGTGTAGAAAAGTCCACTCCATTTTCATCCAAAATGAGAGAGAGCAGCGGTGCTGGCTGCCATCCAGGGGGTGGGAGTGGAGTCCCCAGAGACAGTGGAAAGGAAGAAGGCTGTGTGACTTTTTTTTTTTTTAAGATTTTATGTATTTATTTGAGGTAGAGGGGGAGCAGAGGGAGAGGGAGAAGCAGACTGCGCTGAGCACGGAGCCTGACAGGGGCTCGATCCTAGGACCCCGAGATCATAACCCGAGCTGAAGGCAGACACTCAACTGACTGAGCCACCCAGGTGCCCCCTGTGTGACATTTAATGTCCACCCCACACACCCGAGTTCTCTCTGCGCCCCGATCCATGCAGGGACTGGGGAGGGACCAACAAGGTCCTCAGGGGACCGTGGGGATGTGGCAGGGCTGGTTACCATGATGGAGGGAACTAATCGCCGACACGGGTGGGAGAGGTTCCTCAGAGGAGGTCACAATCTTAACTGCCTCTGGAGGATTTGTAGAACTTACCAGCAAGAGCTTCCTGGAGGTGGGGGAAATCACATCATTCTACTTAATATAATTATACTTAATATAAAAGCTCCCAGCTTCGCGTCTGCCCTATTGTCAGCTCTCAATATAGATGAGCCATTAAAATATTAAAACTAATAATTTCCACGCCTGTATAAGTTTGATGCCACCCAACTCCTCTCGGTGTTTTTGACGTGCGCGGGAGATAAGACAAGAGATCTTGAAGAATCCCACCCGGGGCGGTAGTTTCCAGCACAGACCATCCCTCGAAGAAGGAGCAGAACCAAAATGTGACGCTGCTGTCTCAGGCGGTCAGCAACTTGTCGTCAACACGAAAGCCAGTCTCGCACACACGCCTCCCGAGGCGTCCCCCGCGCAGAGCCCGGCGGGGAGTCACTTTCCCTGATGTTCGCTGACAGCAGCATATGGTGGGCTGGGCTGGAGCCACAGATCTAAGCCGGGGCCAAGTCCCACTCTCCGCTCTTTAATCCACTAAAAGCCAATAACATAATGTTTCAAATGTCTTCATCTCTCTTTTCATGATTAGCTCTGGCAACCAGCGTTCTTTTGGGACCATTTTCCTGAAAGAAATCGTATTTATCACTGGGTGGCCAGCGAGGCTCATTTACTAGCTACGTTCCATGCTGACATTTTTGACTCATCAAAAATATCCGCGATGATAAGCCACAGGCCTTTGGGTTGCTTGCACTGAGCCCATGCTTCATGCCAACCCCTCGGATGTCAAGGGCTTTGGGGGGCTTTCTACTCCCCCTTCCTCCTGCAGAGCGCAGACTTGAAGTCATCTAATGTTCCAGAAGGCCTGACACACACATATGCACACAGGCACACGTGTGCACACAGACATGCACAAGCACATGCGTGCACAGACAACGCACACAGAGGCATATGCATTTGCTTGTGGACGTGTGAGCACACAGACGCACACAGGCACATCAGGAAGGTGTGTGCAGCACACACATGCACACACAGGTTCACAAGCATGCTTGCACACACACATGCTCATACGCACGCATGAGCACACACTCATACCTGTGGCTCACAGGCGTGTACACATCTACCACCACACATGCACACACACACACACACACACACAACCCCCTATATGCACAGGAACAGACAGGTGTGTGCAGTCCTCATGCACACACACAGACATACAAATGCTTGCATGCACACGCATGCCCAATGTATACGCACGGGGACACCCTCACACACATACACACATGCACACACAACATGCATGTGTGCAAAGCACACCCTTTGCACACTCGTGCACAAGCACGCGTCCAGCACACTCACGTGCAGGCATTCTTGCACACAGTGCACACAGGTGCAGGCACACACAATACCCTGCTCGGAACAAGTGAGGAGGAGGAAGAGGAGGAAGGTAGACACATCATTCTTTTTCCTCTAGTTTAAACGACTTCTCTTCTTGGCACCAACTTTTGTTTTGATGTCTTTTGTTATTTTATTAGATCACAAAGACATGGGACTGGAACCAAACCCTGGAGTTTTACAGATGGGTGATGTGATTTCTAGCAAAGAATCTGCTGGAACAAAATGATGTATGGAAAGAAGAACTTGGAGGCCTCTTGGAGTGTCTGCAGCACCCCCGTCCCCACTGCCACGTTCCCAGCAAGGAGGGGACACAGCGGAGGGAGTGTCACTGGGCTGGAAGCCTTGCTCTTGCTCCAAGCGACTCTGCCACTCCGGGTGTGCACACGTGGCCCGTCTGTTCCCCGTCTCTGGTCCTTCCAGCTTTGCCGTTGGAAGGCTCGGGTCCCCTTACCTGGCAGGTGGAGAAATTGTGGAACTTTCCTAGGTCACATAACCAGAACTCAAGTGTCAGAGCTTCCATCCTGGGGCCCGTGACTACAGGGCTTCCCAAATTTGAACGTGCGAATGAATCGCCTGGGGATCTTGTTAAAATGCAGACTCTGAGTCACTAGGTCTGGAATGGCCCTGAGATTTCTTTCTAACAAGCTCCCAGGTGACTACACCTTTACTACAAAGGACTGATGTTCTTCCACGTTTTTTGTTTTTTGTTTTTTGTTTTTTTTTTAAGGAAGGCTGAGGCTGAGATCTGGCTTCCCCACATAGCACCCCAAGTTTCCGGCTGAGATAGGGATGATGACATCTTCTCTCAGAGCTCCCTGGCTCTGGGTCCCCCCACCCCCCAGTGTCACCTACCTCCCTTTTCTGAGCCAGCTCCTTACCCCACCCCCACCTTTGGAGCCCTGAGGAGCGCTGTCCCAGCCTCGGGGTTCCTTTCTGCTGGGAGGCCTGGGGCAGGTCCCTCCGCCTCTTGGAGCCTCTGTTTCCCCATCTGTAGGAAGAGGAAGCTGGGCTTGCTCTCAGCCCTGGCTGCATTTTACTGAGGAGTATGGCCCGGATCCACGATCAAAGATTTCTTTTAACTGGACTGGGGTGTGGTGAGGCTCAGACACGGGGGATTTAAAATAGCTGCCCACGTGCTTCTAAAGGACGCCAGGGCTGAGGAGCAGAGGTCTGGGGCTCACGAAGGACCAGCACACAGCGTCCACCGTCAGCCCATCAGGGGGTCTGCCCACTGACCCCACGCTGTCCGATGCTGGGCTCAGGAACAGCTCAGGGAAGCTTCAGAGGGATTTGGGCCTGGCTATTAGACAAGGTCACACTACCCGCCCCCCCCCGCCCCCCCCCTGCCCCCGGGAAAGAACTCTTGAAAGGAGGCTCAGGATAATGACCCCAGCTTCAAGTTGAACTTTCTTTTCTTCTGACTGGCACATGATGCCTGTTTTAATTAAAGTACTCAACCCCACATGTCAATCACCCGCAGACCTCCCCCACCAACGCACCTTCCCACGGGAGGGCTGGAAACGGCGTCTCTGTGTGCCTGGCAGGGAGGAGAGCCGCTCCCAGGCGGCTGCACGCCCGCAAGTTAGCCTGACATCCTGGCCAGATGGGGGGCTCATTTAGCCGGAGCCCCCTCGGCCGCCTCACAGCAGAGGCTCAGATGGAGCCATGGAAAGGTTTCCCCAAAGCCAGCTGCTGGGATGGCTGCAGAGTCCTGCGGTTTCCATAGCGACTTGTCTCTTCCTAAGGCTGACAATGGGTTCTGTCACCAGGGGGACATTTCCAGTATTAGAGAAGCCCGGCCCAGCCCAGAATGGGTCAGCTGCACCTGTCTAATCTCAGCTCTGGGATGCCTGCTGGTGGCTCAGGGCACATCCTTTTGGCAAGGGACTGAGCTGTCACTTGGGAAGCACCGCCACCCACATCAGGTCTCCCCCACACCGCCCCAGAGGATGGGAAGGCAGTGGGTACCTCTCAACACTCACTAGCCAGGAATGGAGGATGGCCCAGCACTGGATGCCCGAACCCGACTACCCAGCCTTCCGGTCCTGCTTCTGCCACCTAGTGGCTGGGAAACAGCGCATGTTACTTCGTAGCTCCAGCCTCCGTGTTCCCATCTGTGAAATGGAACATCTTGTCCATTAGCCTCTTCTAAGGATTACGTGAATTAATTAAGGAAAGTCCATACAACAGTATCTAGCCCACCATAGCCTCTGGGTTTTCTCTCATTATTTCCAGCCCCACAGTCCTACACAGTGAGACAGTCCAGATTCTAAGTAGAAGTGCTCTGCCAGCTCTCCACCCCGCCCAGTCTCCCCTCTGGGCAGGGCAGTGGCTCTGAGGCTTGGCCTGGGGGGGACTTGTAGTGCTCCCGACGTCCAGTGCGCCCCAGATCTACATGGGAATCTCTGAGCATGGGACTCAGACATCCGCTTATTTGAAAAGTCTACGGATGGTGTGAATGCTCAGCCCTAGTGAGGAACCAAGAGAAATCTGGAAGCACTGACCCCTGGAAGGTTTACTCAGCCTGAGTCCTGAGTCCCTGGGAGCTCCTGAGGTCAGAGTGGAATCCAAGGATGGGGAGTGGATGGAAATGAAGATTCGCCCAGTCTGGACCACCCTCCGCTTATTCACACCCCACACACAAGCATTTCAGCTCCGGCAGTGAGCCTGAGCCGTGCACACAGCCAGGAGTGAGACCGGGCCGCTGCCGTGCGGGGCTCACTCACTTGTGGGGAAACACACGTGTTTCCACTTATCACACAAACACACCTGTCAGTGGTCAGGGAAGGCTTCCCACGCGGGTGGGACCTGGGGGCTACGGAGAAGCCAGCAAGCGGAAGGGGACCTATTCCAGGTGGAGAAACCCCCACAGGCCCGATCGAGTGTGGCATCTTCGAGAAACCAGAGGAGGGGTGCGTAGTTAAATCTGGGAGAGGGAGGGCGGCGAGGGGAGGGAGAGAGCACAGGCTGACAGCAGCGCTGTAGGCCCGCTGGGGCCATGAGCCTTCGTCCAGGCAGTGAGGCCACTGATAGGTTTCAAGTAAGGGGGGACACGACTGGATTTGCAATTTAAAAAGATCCTTCTGGCTGCTGCTGTCAGGGACCAGACTGACAACCTCACAGGACCCTGTCAGCTAAGTCTATTAGACAAACTGTGAACAGAGGCCCAGGAGCCCGGGTCACCTGTCAAGGTCACGTGGCCAGCAGGCAGCAGAGGCCGGACTCCAGCTGGGTCTTCACACCCAGATCTGGGCTCTTTTCACTCCCCTCCCTTGGCTGTGTCGCGCTGGCCTTGTCACTCCTCCCGTTTGTCCTACACAGCCCCCCTCATCCCCACAATCTCATTAAAAAGTCCAGACGCCCCGCAGATCCCATTTGGTTCTGCTAATCCACGTTGGCTGACAGCCTTCCCCAAGACCGTTGTGAGGACAAATCTTCCTTCTTTGGATGTTGATCTGATTTTGAGATGCATCTCAAGGCTAGTGGCAGCCAAACTTGGCAGGCTGAGGCGGCTGGTGTCGGTCATCGGTTGCTGTGGCACCAACCACCCCGAAACTTAGTGGGAACAACCGACATTTACGATCTCACACAGTTTCCGTGGGTCAGGAATCTGGGAGCAGCTTAGCTGTGTGCCCCTGGCTCCCGGGCTCTCATGGGCTTGTGGTCGAACGTCAGCCGGGGGCTGCCCTCATCGGAAGGCTGGACCGGGGCTGGACGACCCATGTCCAAGGTGGCTCACTCACACGGTGGGCCGTGGACTCTGGCCACTGGCTGGGGGCGCATCGCTCACAACATGGCGGCTGGCTTCTCCCACACTGAGCAGTCCCCGAGAGCGAGGAGGAAGCCACAGCATTTTTTATGACTCAGTCTCAGAAATCACACACATCCTTGCTGTAATATCCAGGTGGTTATTCAGTGTGGAGGAGAACACACAACAGCGTGAATACCAGGAGGGGACAATCGTTGGAGGTTGTCTTGGAGGCGACAAGTTCGGTGATCTTTTGGGGATGTGGTTGGGTGGTGTCTCTTGTGGTGTCTCTATAATTAGACACAGAGACTGGTTCCTTGGGCACTGGCAGAAACTCCTTCACCTCTTTCCTGAGGGGTACGACCTGGAGAGTTGTTCAGGAAATGCAAGGAGCCACCTTCAATTCAGCTCAGATCCACCAGCATTGATTGGGCACCTACTGTATGCCAACCTACACCCCTTACCTCATCTCTCCCTCACTGCCCGCTTGTGGTCGGCATTTTGGGTTTCCTCTTTTACAAATGAGGAAACTGAGGGCCAGCGGGGAAATTGGTCAGGGAGCAGGTGCCCTCCTTAGGAGCGCAGTGGGCAGGGTCCACCAGGCTGGGAAACCAGGCTCAGAAGGCAGAGGGACAAATCTCCAGGTACCAGACTGTGAGGGAGGAGTCTGTATGATTCCACTTCGTCTTCTCCCTAGAGACCAGGTCACATTCATAGAGAAGGAAAATAGATGGGGGTTGACAGCAGCTGGGGGCGGGGGATGAGGGGTTCTTGCTTAATGGGTGCAAGGTTTTAGCTTTGCAAGAGGGAAAGAGTTCTGGAGCAAGGACCACACAGTGACACGAATATGCCCATGCCACTGACTTGTACATTTAAAAATGGTAAAAATGAGAAATTGTGTGTCATGTGTGTTTTACCACAATAAAGACACTGGTAAAAAAAAATTTCCCAGGATCCAGATCCCAAGACAGCTCCTGGCCATCAGGTCTTGGCCCTTGGGGAGTCAGGACTTGAAAACACCCCAGAGGCAGGGAACATGAGTTCCTGAGTTACTAGGGACATGGAACTTGCTAGAGTGAGGAAGACAACACTGATTCCCCCCTACTCCAGCTCACGCCCAAAATGAAAGACAGCCCTCACAGAGCTCATCATTGAGTGAGTGAGGCAGACAGATATCAATCAAATAATCAGAGCGAAAGGGGAAAATTCTACTTTAGGAAGGCTACTGGAGCACGGAATGGGGAGTGCAAAGTGGGGGTTGCTGGAGAAGGCTCCTGGGGAGGGGGTTTGCCTGAGCTTAGAAGGAGATAACTAGGCAGAAATAAAATGAGGAGAAGAGTACGCCCTCCCCCAGGAGCTCCTTTGCTTTTTCTTTTCTTTTTTTTTTTTTTAAGATTTTATTTATTTATTTGTCAGAGAGAGAGAGAGAGAGAGCGAGAGAGAGAACACAGGCAGACAGAGTGGCAGGCAGAGGCAGAGGGAGAAGCAGGCTCCCTGCCAAGCAAGGAGCCCGATGTGGGACTCGATCCCAGGACACCGGGATCATGACCTGAGCCGAAGGCAGCTGCTTAACCAACTGAGCCACCCAGGTGTCCTGCTCCTTTGCTTTTTCAAGGGAGGGAGGGGGCAGGGAGAGTGCTGGAGAGGTGCGAGGTTGAGATGGGGTTAAGTGGCTAAGGCAGCTGGGCTCTGAGGGAGGTTGGAATCACAGATCCAGCCTGGGCAGTTTCCCTGAGGGCTGGCACAGGACAATGGGGAGGTGGCGTTCACAGACCCGCCAGCAGCCTGAATTCCTGCCGATGCACACTCTCTGGACTTGGCCTCGCCCCAGAGGACACCCCGTTGTCCACTGTCAGTCACTCCCAGAAGCCGGCACGCCCTGTTCACTGGGTCCAGCTCCATGTGGCCCTCCCAGACTCTGACCATGCTGAAGCCAGCCCCCAGCCCCTCTGAGCCCCACGTGGTGGCAAGAGCCTCCTTCGTAGGTCTACCTGACCTCAGTTCTCCACACGGTCTCTACCCGGACTACAGGCTGATCAGACCTCTCCCCTGATGCGAGCCACCCACAGGCTCCCCACCTCCCTTGGCAAGACAGCCAGACTCCTTCCTGGGACCTCTGAGGCTCGAGCCCCCTCTCAGGCCTCCTGGCCCACTCCTGCAGAGGCCTTCTGCCTGCCTCCTGCTCCCCGGTTACATACCCACCTCAGGACCTTTGTATCTGCTCTATCTGCTTAAATCTCTAGCCAAAAAGGCTCTCTCTGGCTACTCTGCTCAGAATAACCCCTCCAGCGCTTTCCCTGCCTCATTCTTCTCCATGATACTTACTATACATTGTATATATGCAGCTGTTTTACTGATGATCCGGGTCTCCCCTAGAATGCAAATTCCGTGGAGTCAGAAAATTGGGTTTGCTCACTGCACATCCCCAGGGCCGAAAGCACAGTCTGGTGCATAGTAGGCCCTCAGAAATACTGACTCAACGAATGAATGGATGGATGAAGCCCAAGGTAGTTTTCAAAACAGAGATACAATGAAGGAGAATGTTCTGATGGCCAAAATTTGGCCCCGAGCTGGGGGATGGTAGACGTTTGTTGAATGACTATATGAACACATACTAACCTAGGTGCCACTCACTGATCAGTGTCATACCTGTACCCTCCTAAGGTCTCAGTCTCCCTCTCTGTAATATGGGATTTGGATTAGACTAATGACTTTTTAAAAAATGTCTTATTTTAATTAACTAATTAATTAATTTTAAAATGTCTTACTTTTTTTTAAAGCAGCTTTCAAATGGAAAGGTATGTAGCACCACAACAGTTGCTGTGGAAGTATTCTTGCTGAAGGTGGTGGTCTTGGAACCCGGTCCGCTTGTGGCCCCCCCAATCTCAGCATTCCCTAATTCACCAGGGCTCAAGGCGGTTGGGAGTGTTTCTGAGAACAGCTTAAAATCCACCGGACTCAGAGACCCCTAGATCCCAGTAATAGATTATATTATTGTCCAGCAAATAGTCCTCAGCAGCCCCGCCCATTGGTATTGAGCTTGGCCCTGTGACTTGATTTACCCCTCAAAATGTGAGCCTAAGTGACAGTGTGGAAGTTTCCAGTGGAGGCCTGAAGAGGCGTAGGAAGTTTTCTCCTTCCCTGCTAGGCTCCTGCCCTCTGCCATGAGAACATGCAGCCCAGATAAGATCTGCTTCTCCAGCCAGGGGGAAAGAGAGACGTGTGCAACGGACCTGACTCTGTGCACAGCTGGGACCTGAGCCACGGCTACTGATCCCCTGCCCTGGACGAGCAGTGGGAGCGAGAAATCAACAGTGTTGCTGTAAGAAGCTGAACTTTGGGGCCGCTTGTTACACAGCATAACGTGGTGAGAGCTGGCTAATACAGGTCCCTGGTAGCATCGATATGACTGGATCTGAACTCTGGGGGGAGGAACCCAGATTTGGAATTTCTTTTCAAGCTTTTAGCTATTTCCTCAGCTCACAATCTATCCCTAAGAATACGATTTCTCCTCCTTACCCTAATGCCCAGAGGTCTCAAGCTTGTGGCTCCTGGCTACATGTAACTTGAAGATGTGCCTTTTTTTTCCCTCAAAGATTTTATTTATTTATTTTAGAGTGAGCCATGTGAGCCAGGGGGAGGGGCAGAGAGAGAGGGAGAGAGAAGCTCAAACAGATCCCCTGCTGAGAGCAGAGCCAGACGCAGGGTTCAATCTCATGACCTGAGATCATGATTTGAGCTGAAATCAAGAGTTTGATACTCAACCGATTGAGCCACTCAGGTGCCCCAAGAACATATCTTTTTTTTTTTAAGATTTTATTTATTTAGGGGCATCTGGGTGGCTCGGTGGGTTAAAGCTTCTGCCTTCGGCTCAGGTCATGATCTCAGAGTCCTGGGATCGAGCCCTGCATGGGGCTTTCTGCTCAGAGGGGAGCCTGCTTCCCCCCCGCCCCGCCTGCCTCTCTGCTACTTGTAACCTCTATCAAATAAATAAATAAAATCTAAAAAAAAAAAAAGAAAAAATGTTTTAATTTATTTATTTGTCAGAGAGAGAGAGAGAGAAAGACAGAGACAGAGAGCACAAGCAGGGGGAGTGGCAGGCAGAGGGAGAAGTGGATTCCCCACTGAGCAGGGAGCCCAATGAAGAACTTGACCCCAGGACCCTGGATCATGACCTGAGCCAAAGGCAGATGCTTAACTGACTGAGCCACCCAGGCGTCCCAAGGCATTCCTTTTTTGACCCAAATCCATCCATCCATCCATCCACCCACCCATCCATCCAACAGCATACTATATGCCTCTCCCCCACACAGGAATACACAGACTCTCATGACTGTAGATTTCAGAATGGCCATTCAGGAAAAACCTTCTCTTCAGCAAATGTTAGTGGCGCACCTACTTTGCCAGGGCTGAAGAGATGAAAAAGAATCAGTCCCTGCCTCCTTGAAATTTAGGATATTACACTCAGGCTAGGAAAAGAGTCTGACATGAGTAAACCACCATCAACAGCACACACAAAAAAACCCTCTTCATCTCAAATTCAAAAAGCACCCGTAATTTTTAGTTAGTGAGGCTGGATAATTTCTGAAATTGATGGATGCTTATAGCATACACAAGAAGAGCATTTTTGCAACAACAGAACCTTTTATCCGGCTTTCAGGCAGCTAAAAACATCCCAACCCATGCTTTTTAGCTATCTTTACCGAGACTAATTTTCACAAACATCATTTTGAAAGAGGGCTGCAGTGCGTCAAAGTGGGGAGACATGCCCCAAGGTTGAGGCACACTATGCGGCTGGGGGTCCGGGGTTGGGGGACATCCTTTTTCCCTTTCAAGCCTCAGTTTCTTCATCTGCAGGGTGGGGTCATGTGAACAAAGCGGGCTGGACCAGATTTTAAGAGCACGTTCTTGTCCAGCGGCTAAGCCCAAGGGGATTACTATACTTGAGGGCAGGGGTCTTGGGGAGTGCTCCCTCTCCCTAGCCCAGGGAGGCAAGGATCCCTAAGCAGCTTTTCTATCACCTCCTCCACCCCAACCTTTCCCTCTCTGACCCTATCTACTTCCTCCCACCTGCCGGCTTCACCGCACTCTGGCCCCAACGCCTTCTTGCCAATCGTCACACATGCCAACCAGCTTAGAGCCTCAGAGCTTTGCCTTTGCTGTGCTCTCTGCCAGAAACGCACTTGCGCCAGCTGTGCGCATGGTCCCCACCCGACTCCTTCAGGGTCTTGCCCAAATGCGCCCCCGCCCGGAAGAGGATTTCTCGGACCCTCTACCTGACAAACACCCCAGTCCCTCGGCATCCCCCCCTCTTTTATTTTCCTTCCAGGCGCTCTTCACCATTTGCTCTGCGGAATCTGACTGCCCCCACCGGAGTGTCAGCTTCCTAAGGTATGACCTTGACTACTGCTGCGCCCCCAGCACCCAGAACCTGGCTTAGGGTAGATGCTCAGACGGTATTTGCTGAAGGAGTGAGCAAATGAACACATATGCCAGGAAAGGGGAAACCTGTCCCCCACCCCATCTTCCTGATGTCAAGAGCTGTAGCTCCTTCACTCGCCCAGGCCACCCCAGCCCCTGCCAGGTCTCCAGCTCCTGTCCCTGCTAAACTGCCCCCGCCACCAGGTGCCGAAGGATGCCACATCCTGTCTGGGACCAGCAGTCCCTCTCTGCCTCCTCGGGGCATGGAGTGTGAAGGAACTGGGGTGCTGAGTCCGCTCAGGGCTGCATATTTTATATGCAAACTTCTTCTGCCCCGTTCCCACCACTCAGTGGGGCTGCAGCAACTGTCCCCACTTTATGGATGAGCACAGTGAGGCCCAGAGAAGTGAAGAGGCTCCCGTAGGTCACAGCAACCCAGGAAGTGGCCTAGAAAAGCCCATCCCCCATCTCTCCCCAACCCCAGGTCTGAGAAAAGCCATCTGGGGCTAGGGCTGCAGCCCCCGGAGCTCCCCGCTGGGAGGGAGAGCTGTCAGTCAGCGGGGAGCTCTTCTCCTCCTCCCTCCCACGCGCCCCCCCACCAGTGTCACATGGCCCCGGGAAGGAGCAGAACCTGCGGGGGCGCCTCCCCTGGGAGGCTGTGCAGGGAGCCCTGGGAGCCGCACCTGTGGGTGGCAGAGGGGGGGACGCGCACGTGTTCAGGTGCGCGCACGTGCTCACCCGCGCCCTCCCCTCTCTGGCTCTTGGACTTTCTAAGCACCTCCTCTAGAGGCATGTCACTTGCTGGGTCTGTGCCCCCAGACCGGGGGCTCACGTGGAGAAGCCTCCCAGGTCCCAGATGGCAGGGAAGCTTGGAGAGGAGCCAGGCCAGCCTCCCTCCCTTGTCACTGGGATCTAGAGTCCTGTAGGTGGGAACTGGGGCCGCGCGGCATGAGGTCAGGTTCCTTATGAGAGCGCACATGTTGAACATAGCCATTCAGTAGGAGCGCTCCAAGGTCAGACCGCCCCGGTTAGAATCCCGGCTGTCTCTCCGCTGGTTGGCCCCAGACAAGTTCCAGCATCTCTCTGAGCCCCCATTTCCTTATCTACTTTAAGACGATGTTTACTGAACCCTTGCTTAAGGACAGGAATGGCTCTAAGCTCTGTAACTATACTGACTCTTCCCAGCAACCCTAGGAAGGAAATACATTTGTCATGCAATTGAGAGCTGAGGAAAATGAAGCCCAGAGTGGTTAGGTAACTGGCCCAAGATCACACAGCTGAGAAGTAATGGTGCCAAGATTTAATCCCAGACAATGAGGCTCTAGAGTCTCAGAGCTGGATTGCTGTTGGGTTCACTGTCTGGTGAGGATTCGATGAGATAAGGTGTATTAGCACTTAGCACGATAGTGGCTCGAACGGACACTCAATAAATGATTAGTAGCTACAATATCAATACAATGTGTGCAAATGGGAAAATGGAGGGAAATGTCAAGACCTCACAGCAAGCGGCTGGCAGACAGAACTCTCCTCTGCTCAGGGTCTGCCCCCCTCTCCCTGGCTGTGGGTTGCCTGGCTCTGAAGCCAAGTTAGGAAATGAACACTCTGGGGTCAGGCCTTGATGTGCTGTATTCGGAGGAGGTGAGTCACAAATGGGTCCATGCTGGACTGAGCCATGTCCCAGCCAGGGACTCTGAAATCTCCCTGACCCAGCTCCTGTCCTGGTCCTTCATGGCCTTGCATGAGGATGAGAGTTTGGGAAGAAACGAAGAGCCCCAGAAATCCCAGCACGTCAGGAGCCACTCCCACAAGCCCCCCTTTTATGGGCAAGAAAACTGAGGCCCTAAACCTGACTTGTCATACACGGCCACACACCAAGGTGGCTGCCCGGAACGGACAGTGGGTCCCTGATGCCCAGACCAGAGCCCAGGCAGCAGTGGCCAGATGGAGGAGAACTGAACTTGAAGTCAGGGCACTTGGGTCCAAATCCTGTCATTTGTTAGTGCTGTGACTTCAGGCCACCCCATGGCCCTGGTTTCTGCACTAGGAAAATGATGACAGTACCTCCCTTGTAGAGCCGCTGTTAGAATTAAGCAACGTGACAATTGTCCAGTTGAGGTTGTCCAGAGTAGTCCCCCACCTGTCAACCAGGGTAGGTTGTCGGGAGGACCAAGTGAGGAGGTAGGCAGAATTCCTGGTGTAAAGCGAGGGGTAGTGGTGACTATTCCTACAGCAGGTGCTGCAGCACTGCTGAACACAGAGGATATACCTGTTAATGTGACATGAATGGGTGGGTGGGACCCGTACCCAGGCTGGCAAGTCGGTTGGCAGGACACTAGGAAGCGGCGTGGGGTGATGGATGGACAGGAGGAAGGTGGTGAATGGTTGGCTGGGTGGAGGAATTGATAAGAGGATAGATGGATGGATGGATAAGCAGACCAGTGAACAGGCAAAGAGATAGGTTTGGGGCTGACAATAGGTGAGTGAGGGAAAGTGTAAGATGGATAGGTGGATGGAAGGACGGATGGA